>OVBE01004437.1:0-23952 GCA_900406425.1 Iberis pinnata | reverse complement strand
ACACCTTGAAAACACCTACTATGACTGTAGTGTGTTGAAAAATTCCTTACTATCAATAACTCATAAAAAACAGTGCAACCATTGGTGGAGTAGGTTGGATCTTATGGACTTTCCTGGCTTCATATAGAACTCCTTAGCTTTTTATGGGCCGAAGAGTGCTTGATGAGGAAACAATAGTCTTTTCTCATATATTATTAAAAATTCAAAGGAGCTCGTACAAATGGTTTTAAATCCGAAGGAGTGGCAAGTTTTTATGTAATAATTAGAGAAACTAACTAGTTTACAAACTTATTTAATGGAGTTTCAACTAGAGGATCGTCATAGACGCCACCATAGTAGGGCGACATTCTCCTTGCTCATGACCGAAATCGTTTATTATCTTTTATTGATACTTATATACATTATTGGTTTGTAGATTTACACAATAGTTTTACGTAATCAATAAAAAGTGTGTTTTGTGAAAAGAAAAGCGAGAATCACCCACTTAGCGATTTTATAACTTCTTCTATGATTATAAAACAACGAAAAAACTCATTTCACTAATTTTGTAACTCGTTTCATAATAAGCTTGTCCTACTACTAATACATATTTCAACATAGTACATGCGAACCTATAATCTTCTCTAACACCAACACATTGAATCGCCTTTGGTATACTATTCAAATTGTCATCTATTGTCTGCCACTTTGAGTTCACCACTTGAATCTTCTGCAGATCAACTATTAAAATTTAACTCAATTGGATCAAATGCTTCCATTTGTCATAAGTTCTAAGAAAGATAATATTATTATAAATTAGCTTATAAATTTCTACGAATCTATATAAACCCTTACAAAATTTTGTAAACCGTATTTTTAAATTTATAAATGTGATTCTCTAAAATACCGTCTAATAATGCCTTTTTAATTTACATTTATCAAATAATTATAAGAATTATATTCAAATTAGATTGTGTAACAAATATACCATACACTTTCAATTGTACCTATATATGAGCTAGTGCTCGTGGTGTTACCGAAGTAAAACGAGCTAGTGCTCGTGGTGTTAAAGGAGGTCCTAGGCTATCAAGGTTTCTGAGATACCTCAAAAGAAGTCTTCCGAGAAAGACCAGCTCAAACCATGAAATACAAAGGGATAGAAAAAAGAGTGTGATGAAGGTTTCAAATCAGTTTGGTGAGCTAGGAAAGAAGGTATAAACTCATAAGCCTAAAGGTGCAAGTGTTTCCGTTGGTGAGAATAAAGAGAATGAGCCAACGGTGAAGATGTTTAATGCACAAGCTCAAAATGCACAAAGTTCATTGTACGTTGTGAAAAATAGTGACAAAATAAAGAGTGTGGAAAGAGAAGCTTTGAAACCAAAGGGGAATGGGTTTCATAAAAATTTGGAGAAGCATGGATCTAAAGGTTATTCAAGAAAATCGAGTAAAGTTTTAGTTTTTAGACCCACAAAGAGTGAGATGGAGCTAGCTAAGGCTGGGAAACAGTTACGTGTAGAACAAACCCCTTTGGGGAGAGAAGGAGGGGTGTTTGTTAATGTGGTCGAGACTACATAAGCTGGAGTATTAACATGTGTCATACAATGTGTTAATTACCCAATGGAGACAGATATATTATGATTGAACAAAGAGTTGTAGGTGAAGTCCCTTTGAAGAAAGGGACGAGTTCTTCACCGGCCTAGGAGTTTTCTCCGGTAGTTCTAATTATCATACATTGATGTGTTGACAGTGTTTGAGACTCATGTTGGAGGAGAGAATGCAAGACTTATTTTTGATGGTATTGGTTTTGAGAAATCATTTCGAGTTGATGCCATAGGTCAAAGTGGTGGGTTGTGGTTGTTATGGATATCGAATATAGGTGACATGACGATTATGGCATCATAAAATCAATTTATACATGTGAAGGTACAAAATGGTGTGGAAATGTTACATCTCATTGTGTATATGCAGCACCTTCCATNGGGGGGGGGGGGGGGGGGGGGGGGGGGAATCGAAGACAGTAATTGGTTGTATTCTAGAGACGGTGATAGTATGCTGTGATTTCAATACGATCGTGAGAGTGGAGGAAAGATTGAGAGCAAATGATCGACTATCAGATGACTCATTAGCGTTTGGAGATTGGATTAGTGAGTCATTTCTTATAGACATGGGTTTTCAAGGGAACCATTTTACTTTAAGAAGAGTTCGATTGGTAAGTTCATTCATAGCGAAGAGACTAGATCGAGTCTTGTGCTGTGGACAAAATCAAATCAAGTGGCAAGAAGCGAAGGTCTCTCACCTTCCTTTTTTGGCATCATATCATGTTCCCTTATTTATTGAGTTATGTCCGGATGGGATTCAAGATCCAAGGCGCAGACCATTCCGAATTTGAGGCAACTTGGTTAAAACATGGCGGGTTTAAAGACTTAGTAGCTAACTCATGGAACACTAGGGTACCAACTCATAGTGCTTTAAAGGAGGTGCAAGTAATCATCTAGAAGTCGAACCGTGATGCTTTTGGTGATGTGCATAAAAAGGAAGAGAAGTTGTTGTCTGCTATTAAAGATGTACAATACCAGTTGGAAGCAAGTCAATCAGATGACTTATTGCGCAAGGAAGATTGTTTGGTGTCAGAACTAAATCTGGAGCAAGAAGAACTATTTTGGTTCCAAAAATCACGGGAAAAATGGATTGCCGTAGGTGATAAGAACTTAAATTTTTTTCACATGTCGACTATTATACATCAAAGGAGAATTATGGTGGATACGTTGAAAAATGATGAAGATCAGTGGTTGGTAAATAAAGTGGAGCTAGAGAAATTAGATGTGGCATATTATAGGCGGTTGTACTCTCTAGAAGATGTTGATAGGGATATGGTGAGACTGCCAAAAGATGGGTTCATTGGTCTGTCAGTTGATGAACTATCATCTCTGCAATGATCTTTTGTGGCAGATGATGTGGAGAAGGCGATTTAGTGTATTTGTTGGTTTAAAGCACCGTGATTGAATGGTTTTCAGCATGTATTCTATCAAGATTGTTGGGACGTGGGAGGGGGGGGAGATTGAAGATGGTAATTGGTGGTATTCTAGAGCCGGTGATAATATGCGGTGATTTCAATATGATCGTGAGAGTGGAGGAAAGATTGAGAGGAAATGATCGACTATCAGATGACTCATTGGCGTTTGGAGATTAGATTAATGAGTCGTTTCTTATAGACATGTGTTTTCAAGGGAACCGTTTTACTTTAAGAAGAGGTTGATCGGTAAGTTCATTCATAGTGAAGAGACTAGATCGAGTCTTTTGAGGTGGACAAGCTCGAATCAAGTGGCAAGAAGCAAAGGTCCCTCACCTTCCTTTTTTGGCATCATATCAATTTCTCTTATTTATTTAGTTATGTCTGGATGGGATTCAAGATCCAAGGCGCATACCGTTCCGATTTGAGGCAGCTTGGTTAAAGCATGGCGGATTTAAAGAATTAGTAGCTAACTCATTGAATACTAGGGTACCAACTCATGGTGCTTTAAAGGAGGTGCAAGTAATCATTCAGAAGTCGTACCGTGATGCTTTTGATGATGTGCATAAAAAGAAAGAAAAGTTGTTGTCTGCTATTAAGGATGTACAATACCAGTTGGAAGCAAGTCAATCAGATGACTTATTGCGCAAGGAAGATTGTTTGGTTTCAGAACTAAATCTGGAGCAAAATGAACTATTTTGGTTCCAAAAATCATTGGAAAAATGGATTGCCGTAGGTAGTAGGAACTCAAACTTTTTCACATGTCGACTATTATACATCAAAGGAGAATTACGGTGGATACGTCGATATATGAGGAAGATCAGTGGTTGGTAATTATAGTGGAGCTGGAGAAATTAGATGTGGCATATTATAGGCGGTTGTACTCTAGAGAATATTGATAGGGATATGGTGAGGCTGCCAAGAGATGGGTTCATTAGTCTATCAGTTGATGAACTAGGCCTGAGCATTTCGGGTAACGGGTCGGGTAATAGTGGGTAGGGGTCGAATACAAATATTTTGGGTATGAGAAACTAATACCCATAACATATCCGTAAAATTAAGGGTCGGGTAATGGCGGGTACGGTTCGGGTAAGGGTCGAGTAGTTAAAATCAATACCCGTTTAATACCCGAACCCATAATATATTATATAAATTTGACTAATATGTGACTATGTGTATTAGAATTTGAAACTAGTATAATGATCGATTATAATATTATATCTTTTATAAGAAAAAGTTTAGAAAATTGAATAAAATAAACAAAATCGAAAATATGAAAAATAGCCAATTATATAATTTTTTATAACATTTATTAAATCATATATTTATTATAACACAAAATATATATTTATTTAGGAAGTTATTATCGTTATAGTTAAGTTTTGAAATAATTTTATAAATTTAGGTTTGTAAACGGATAATTCGGGTACCCAAATAATTATCCTTATCCGACTCTTACCAGACCCTTACCCGTTTAAAATTTTTTTCTTGACCCAAACGGGTAATTATCATTACCCGTATCCGACCCTTACCCGTAAATACGGGTCGGGTAATCCGACCCAAAATGCTCAGGCCTATGATGAACTAGCATTTCTGCAAAAGTCTTTTGTGGCAGATGATGTGGAGAAGGCGATTTAGTGTATGTGTTGGTTTAAAGCATTGGGACCGAATGGTTTTCAACATGTGTTATATCAAGATTGTTGGGACATGGTGGATCCATCGGTTACACGATTAGTACTGGATTTCTTTGAGCCAGGTTCTTTGCTGCATGGGTTAAATGATGCATTGTTGGCTTTAATTCCGAAGGTGAGTAAAACAAAACTGATTACTTAGTTATGACCAATTAGCTTATGTAATGTTTTTTTTCAAAGCAACTACGAAGGTCCTAACGATGAGACTAAGGAACTTTATGACAAGATTGATTGGGTCAGCGCAATCAAGCTTTATACCAGGCAGGTTGAGTACGGATAATATAATTGTCATGTAGGAAGCAGTTCACTCTATGCGTCGTAAGCAAGGTCGAAGAAGGTGGATGCTACTAAAACTTTATCTTGAGAAAGCATATGATTGGGTTCGATGGAAATTTCTAGAAGACTCTCTTATAGTTGCGAAGTTACCGGCTAATTGGGTTGAATGGATTTTACAATGTGTCAAAAGATCCATCAATGACTATATTGTGGAATGGAGAGAAAACAAAATCTTTTAAGCCAGCGAGAGGCCTTAGAAAAAGAGATCCATTGTCGCTGTATCTCTTTGTTCTCTGCCTTGAAAGACTTTGTCTCATGACTCAAGCTGCCATTGGTCAGAAGAGGTGGAAGCCGATGACGCTTTCAAGAGGAGGGCTGGTGTTATCTCATATTTGTTTTGCAGATGAATTATTTTATTTGGTGAAGTCCCGGTTGAGCAGATAAGTGTAATTCAAAGTGTCTTAGATACTTATTGTGCAGCCTTGGGGGAAAAAAGTAAGTCTCACCAAATCCAAAATATTATTTTCGAAGGATGTGAGCCGAGAGATGGAAAGAGTGATTAGTGAAGCAAGTGGTATCCAAGTAACAAGAGATTTGGGGAAATGCTTGGGGTTACCTATCCTCCATAAGCGAATCAACAAAGAAATATTTGGTGAAGTGACTGAAGAGTCTCATCAAGACTGGCAGGTTGGAAGTTTCAGATATTGAGTTTTGATGGGAGAATGATGCTGACTAAGGCTGTACTGTCAGCTTTACATGTTCATATGATGAGTACGATTATCTTACATAAATCTACTCTTCATATGATCGATAAGTTGTCAAGAAATTTTGTTTGGGGTAGTTCACCGGAGAAGAGAAACCTACATCTTCTTGTGTGGGACAAAGTATGCAAGCCGAAGGGTGAATGCGCCATTGGTATTCTAAATGCAAAAGAAATGAATTTGTCTTTGATATCAAAGGTGGGATGGAGATTAATCAATGAGTCTGATAGTCTTTGGGCAGGGATTCTGTGACATAAATATAAAGTTAAGGAGGTTCATGATCCTTTTTGGCTCATTCCCAAAGCATAGTCCTCAACTATATGGAAGAGTGTAGTTTCAGGCTTGCAGCAAGTGGTCTTAAAAGGTTTATCGTGGGTGGTTGGTGTGGACAAATTATTCATTTTTGGCTTGACAAGTGATTGGGAGAGAGCTTACTTTTGAAGAAGATACAATGAGTACCGCAAGCTGGTTTTGAAGAGGCTCGTGTATGTGATTTATGGCAAGATGGTCTAGGTTGACGACTTGATCAGATTATGCCATATGTGGATGAGAAGACTAGATTGCAGCATTTAACTGTAGTGGTTGATAATATGACTGGTGCATCGAACAAATTATCATGGAGAAAGACTCCCAATGGAGATTTCTCGGTTAAATCTGCATATGATATGTTGAAACGTACATTGCATGATAGACAAAATATGAAAAGCTTCTTTGACCGACTTTGGGCAGTTATAGCTACCGAACGTGTTAAAGTGTTTTGTGGAAAGTAACACAAAAATGCATTTTGAAAAATGCAGAACGATTCAAACGTCATTTGAGGGACACGATGTTATGCAGTGTTTGTAAGGCTGGTGATGAGACGATTATGCATGATTTAAGAGATTTTCCCTCTATCGAAGGGATATGGAAAAGGCTGGTCTCGAGGAATAAGGAGCATAGTTTCTTTGATTCTCACTTGTTATCTTCGATTTATTTGAATATGGGAGATAGGTCTATGATTACAAGAGTTTTTTGGTCCACATTGTTTGCTATGAATTTATAGTGGAGTTGGAAGTGACGATGCGGGAATGTCTTTGGCGCTTTGGCTAGATATCGTGATCGTATGCGATTTATATTGTATATATCGCAGGAGGTGTGGAAGGCTCACAAGATATGGCTCAAGAAAGGCCCTCTCGGCTTAAGGGTGTAACGGTGGATAGGTTGAACTATTCCAGCTGAAGGTTGGTTTAAACTCAATATCGATGGCGCATCACAAGGAAATCTAGGTAGAGAAACTGCCAGAGGTGTGGTGAGAGATGCAAGTAGGAAGTAGTACGTGGGTTTTTCATTGAACTTAGGGATTTTTTCAGCACCTTTGGCAGAATAATGGGGGTATATTATGGTTGTATGTGGCATGAAAGTTTGGAGTATCGCAGTTGAAGTTGGAGATTGATTCAGAGATGGTGGTGGAGTTTTGGAAGAATGGTATTGGAGACGCACATCCACTATCTTTCCTAGTACGTTTGTGTTATGGCTTCTTTGTTAGGGACTCGATCGTCCATATCTCACATGTGTATAGAGAAGCTAACCGTCTAGCATATGGATTAACAAATTATACTTTTTCGTTGCCTTTAGGTTTTCACGCTTTAGAAGTTAGTCTTGTAGAAGTAGATACTATTATTCTTGTTGTTGTCAATGGATTTGTAAGCCAACGAAATGTACGTTTGTAGTAATTTTCTTTTTTAATATTATGAGAGATAACATCTCACATCTTATACCAAGTACATGTGTGGATAAAGACACAAGCACTACAAGGTACCAATATGTGGACACGATGTATTAATAAGTTATTATTATGCTTTTTCATCTAGATTTATATCTAGATTTAGATATATATATACTGTTATTGGACAATAAAGTGTAACTTAAAAACAAGTGCAGGTGTGGTCCGTGTGGATAAAGACACACGTTTTACTAACACTATTTAATTTTTTTTATTTTACCATGAGAAGCAAGATGATGATAAAGGCATTGAAGAACTAGAAGGTCGTAAAGATGTAGATGTAAGTCTTTTTAAAACAAATTTTATACACATTTAGATAGTTAGATATGTGATGGATGGACATAATTTAAAATGTGAAAAAACATATTGTTGATTCCAAGGAACCCAAGCAAGCTGCTGATATGGAAGTAGGTGGACAAGAAAACAAGGACAAACAAATGGACAAGTTGTGTTCGTAGGTGAACAAGAAACATGTGTTGTAAATGTGTAAATGGGTGGACAAACACAAATGTTTTGTTCCTGACTCAAAAATATGCACTCTTTTATTCATACCTCACTAATGAAATGATTGGTAATGTGTGTGATTATCATGCCATTGAGCTTTATGAGGAGTTTGTACAAGCTTAGGCTGTCTGATTTGTTGCTTCAAATCATGCTACATTCACTATGTTATTTTAAGTGTTCTTGGTCTTGCTGTTTATGTGTATTAGGATGATTTTTAGTTACTTCAAAATCTTATGGTTTAGTTAGGCTTTAAGACAAATGTATCGTATGATCCACTAACATTATGTGGACATAATCAACTCGCATATTAACTTTCATCATATCAGTTTTCTCCATTCTGAACATAAGTTGCAACACTACCAACATGAACAAGAATTTTATAACAATAGAGTTTACAAAACATCTGACAAACAAAAAATTATTGCTTTTTCCATCGTTATGAATGGACAATATATATGTCAAAGTGTCTTACTATATTATGTCTACTTGACTTGGTGTCTGATTCAATATTTTATGTATAAAAGTCATAATATACATGCTCATAACATAACAAAAACGGATGCAATACATTGTGTTTCATACATTATATACCAAAACTATACATCAAAACATACATAGGGAAAAGTACCCCAAATTCTTATATCCTTTTATATTGGATTTTGTAACTTGCCCTATTGTGTCTAGGTAAGTTACACATTATGCAATTGCGTCGAACACGTCTCTCCTAATCATTTAAGGACAATAAACAACTATGTTTAGGGGGCATATTATTTAAAAAATATAAACAACAATTTATACAATTAAACAATGTATCCATTGTGTACAGATGACCACGATTACAGAAACACAAAATATACATAATTTTGCCCACTAACTTCTTATCCACCATACAATATATGTCCACCGTATAGAACATAATATATAGATAGACATAATTAATAGAACATAACCTATTCATAATTTTATCCACCGAATTCTCATCCACTACATAGTCAACAATCATTATTATGTCCACTTATATTGTTTTAATTACGATTTCATGCCTACACATATAACAATCCACATAACATCAAAATTTTGTACACGGATTAACCAACTTTTACAAGCTCAAATAGCATTAGAAAAAAGCTCAAATAGCAGTAGAAAAAGGTTCAAATACCATTAATTGAACTAGCAAAGTGAACTTGTAAATTAGATTAATTACTTCTACTTACCTTTACCTTTTAGATAAACAATTCAATCTTGTTACAATTAATTAATAGTATTAATGAAAACACATTATCTCTAAGTTTCTAGTATCTATGAAGATAGTTTCGGTTTTTCTATTATAACACAATACCGTCTAATTATAATGATAATTCTCACAAGTAACACACATTATAACAAATTACATACATGTTATAGGCAATATGACATTTTTCAACTAATTCCTCTTCAAAGTTTATAGAATATTTATGACATTTTCTTACATCAAAATGCACAATTCCACATACCGAGGTGTTGGAAAAATAAATATTCTGAGCTCAGAAAAGGCAGGAAAAAAAAAGTGAAAAAGAAAAAGTGAAAGCACAGTAGAAAACTACAACTCTAGAACCTCCATTGTCTCTCTCCCTTTCCACTCTCATTTTCCAAAACCCTAATTTTTATCCCAAAAATGGCAGCTGCCGCGCCCCCACCGCCTCCAACCGCTGCACCAGAGCTAAACATGGTGCCCGAGAATTCACCGATCGGCCACCCTGTTTTCTCCCGCATCCGCCTCGCGACGCCGTCCGATGTCCCTTTCATCCACAAGCTTATTCATCAGATGGCCGTCTTCGAACGCCTCACTCATCTCTTCTCCGCCACCGAGTCTGGTCTCGCTTCCACTCTTTTCAACTCTCGTCCATTCCAGTCCTTCACCGTCTTCCTCCTCGAGGTCTCCCATTCTCCATTTCAAACCGTCGCTTCTCCCGATTTCACCCCCTTTCTCAAAACGCATAATCTCGATCTCCCGATTGAAGATCCAGAAAGCTACAATTTCACGCCTAATATGTTAAGCGATGTTGTGGTGGCTGGATTCGTCCTCTTCTTCCCTAATTACTCGAGCTTTCTGTCGAAACCAGGATTCTACATCGAGGATATCTTCGTGAGAGAGCCGTACAGGAGGAAAGGGTTCGGGAGTATGTTATTGACTGCTGTGGCGAAGCAAGCGGTGAAGATGAATTACGGAAGAGTGGAATGGGTTGTTCTTGATTGGAATTCGAATGCTATCAAGTTCTATGAGCAGATGGGTGCTCAGATTTTGCAGGAGTGGAGAGTTTGTAGGCTCACTGGTGAGGCACTTGAAGCATTCGATAAGGTAAACATCTAAGGCTTGATGCTTTTGCTGTTGCTGTGAAAGTGATTGATGATCGCTTCCTTGTGCTTAAGTTTTAAAGCTTTCTTTTTTTAAGTTGTCACTTTCTTCTTGTTGTTATGTAAGTGTTGGAACTGATGATGATGATGATGATGATCTATGTCATTGGATACTAAATGAGAAAAACTCTTTATGTTAAATGAAACAGAGCATTTTAGCATGTTTAGACTATTAGAGAATACAAAGGACGATAGTATATAATAATCACAAATTTGGTTTCACCATGAGCCTCCCTCTAAGCAGGTTTCAAACTTTGTAGAGTAAATTACAAACATTTCAATGTCTACATGTTATACTGGTTTTAGAGTTTCTCTCTTTGATTGAGATTAATTCACTTTCAACTACTTTCATTTCCAATTCCAACCGATTCGTTGGAGATTCATTTCCACCTTCAAAACCAGTTTTAATACACTCAACAACAACAAAAAGCCAACTTTGAGGCCGCAATGAAGAACAGGTGAGCCGATGATGTATGATACCTTCAATGCAAGAAGTTTCTCTATAAAAGATGTAATGTAAGTTAAATAACAACAAAACATGTAAAACTCTATATCTTATTCCATCTGATCCCTCTCTTCCAAAAGGATCTTAACACTTTTGTTTCAGTTATCTCTAGAACTTTAACTGCTTGAGTAAACAGTAAAATCTTGAAGGATTTTAATTCTAACCGTAATTAACTTTAAACAGTAAAATCTCAAGTGATTTGTATCATAACTATAAATCCACTTTTAGTTTTTTTTTTTTTAAAAAAAAAACAGGAGCCAGTACAATTATAAGAAGATTTGTGGGTATTTTAAAACTTGAATTCTGGAACATTAACCTTTAGAACTATACATAAAAATGTCTTGTGAAATTTCCAAGTTGTAATATCTCAATTAACAATCAGTGGGAACTCTACTAAGTTATGTTCTAGAGGACTTTCCATGTCTCATAATCTTAGACCATGTTTAATGGTAGGATCTTATTAGAAGTTCTAATGATTAGTTTAATCAATATTTAGAAATCTTTAAAAAATTAAAGACCTTCTTAATTTTAGTGCCTCCAATGGTAGGACCACTAATGTGGTTCTTAAGAATTAAAAATTAATTTTTTTATTTATGATATTTGAATATAATTTTTTTATTGAAATATATGAACATAAATTTTATGAAACTAACAAGTTATTACATTAATATTTGAACATAAATTTTTTAATTGAAATATTTGAACATATATATATATATATTATATTTCGGGTAATTTATTTTTTCAGGTATTTTTTGTATTTCCGGATATTTTTTTGTATTTCAGGTGTGAAATACCCGGAACCGACATAAAACCAAAATTTCGGATATTTTTGGTATTTCAGGTATGAAATACCCGGAATCGAATTAGAACAAAAAAATTCGGGTATTTTGGATATTTTTTTGGTATTTCAGGTGTGAAATACCTGGAAGCGACATAGAACCGAAAATTTCATATATTTTTTGGTATTTCGGATCCGAAATACCCATAATCGAATTAGAACAAAAAATTTCGGCAAAGAACCAAACCGACATGGAACCGACAAGAACTGAATCGGAACCCAACCGAACTGAATATTAGAAAAGTATCGATTGGATATTATAATTTAGGATCCGAAGGACCGGAACCGAATATCTGAAAACCCAGTCTTACAAAAATCATGAATCAAAAAAAAAACCAAGTCGATAATTGACAAAAAAAAACAGCTCTCAAAATCAGAACCGTTTCATGATAAGTGGTGGTCTGATACGGTTTCAAAAATCATAAACAAGAGACCGGTTCTGCTTCTTTTACTTAACTTTAGATTTTTTATTATTACTTAAAAAAAAAAAATCGAGTTTGGGCTCGCGATGGAGCTTTGTCTTAGGTTATAGATTTCTTACATAGAGGGACTAATTATTAGTGTTAAAAAAAGAAAAATGTTTCTATCGATCGATAAGGCTGGCCGGATAGTTGTTTTGTTATGCGCAAAATGAGTGTAGCCATTTTAACCACGAATCCATGATACATATTACATTTGACCGGACACATTATATATTATGTGCCCGTCACCAATTTTGTAAGATAATTAAGAAAAAAACAAACCTCAAAGGATATATATTACATGATAAGTAAATATATTACGGTATTTATATCAAAGTGATTTTCTTTTTTTAGTTGATTAATCGACAGTTTTTTCGAATCTCACCACCTTTATCTCCAAGTGTAAGAACTTTGATGGAACTCATCTTGATCATAGACCGACCAAACTGATCAAGAAAACTTTCGGAGTCTTGGAAAGCAGTAGCAATGGCAGCGGCAAAGTCATTAGTCAACAAAGCGGCGTCGGAGGTGAAGAGTCCTTTGTGTTGAAGGAGAGATACAAAGTAGCCACCGTCAAAGGAGTGAGGTCCCGTTGGATCCATTGCGACCACTGCGGAAGAGTTGAGTCTTTGAGATTTATCTGAACATTTTGATTTGAGGATAGAGGCGTAGCTTGAATTCAAAGAAGGATCTATGTCCCCATTTCCGGTAAAGTTCAAGAACCTTCGGCTAAATATACCGCAACGTGCTGTTCCTATTGTGTGTGCTCCTGTTTCATCAAATTTAAGTGACAAGTTAGGTTTGAAAAAATTGGCACTTAAATTCATATAATTAATAAGTACATTAGATAAATTCAAAGAAAATAAATTGGAAGATTTAATTATATTTGTAGCTTCGCATGCACTTCCTAACATGGACATGCACGTGATTTGATATATCCCCGGATTTTCTCACAATTCCCTTGTTCCCAATTTCATAAGTTTGTTTTAAAAAGTTATATTTCTTAATTATCAGTAACATATATATGAAGCTTGGCCAGTTGGACACAAGACAAGAGAATAAATAATAAATAAAAATGGTAAACCTGATAAAGCCACAAGATCAATGACGTCCAAATCGCTGAGGGCAAATAGTTTCTGAAGAGAGGTGAAGTTTGCTGCAGCGGAAGGTAAGTCTCTCGCAGCCTCACTCGCCAATGAAACTCTTCCATCAACACGTCCGGTATACACATTCCATAGCGGCCGTCCAAACTGTAATTATATCAATTCATGTCAAGATTTAATTACCACAAGACTATATATATAGTGGAGTTTATGTTTGTTTATATATACTTGGTAGGAGACGGCATCACGAGCAGCTAGGGAGAGAATGTCTGCACATGAGACGGTTTTAGGGCATCGTTGTTCGAGACGAGACTTGATCTCATCGATTACTTCTAAGCCTTTCAGCGAGAGATTTTGTCTGGCTTCCTTCTCCGACGCTTCTTTTCCAGCAACCGAATCTAAAAGCAGCGATGCATCACACCCCTATATATATTTATCCACATTAGAGAAACATGTTCATTAATTAGAATTATAATTAAATATAGATCATACCCTAACAAAGCAGTCATGGTAGTGAACCCTCAGTAACTTGGGAGCCAAGCTAGGATTTTCTTTGACTTTTCTGGACACAATCTCTCTCACGATTTCCTCGGCTTGAGGACAGCTCTTGTGATAGAATTTCATCTTCAGCTTACCTTCCCATCTTCCTCTTCTCATCTTATGACCCTCCCATATTCCTCTTCTCATCTTATGGCCATCATTATTATTTTTATGACCAAATCTCTTACCATCAACACAAAGCAACACAACCAAAAACAAAACAAGCGAAATTAAAAACCGAATCTCTACACTCTTAGCCATCACTCTCTAGATTTGATGTTTGCTTTGTTCTTGTTGTTTTTGAGGAATGCAATTGGTATAGAGTTGCTTTATATTGAAACCGAGGCTGCATACCCCCATATGCCTATTGATTATTATGTTTATTTTTTTAGCAATTGAATAATTATTGAAATAATTATATATCTGGTTGTCCAAGCAAAGTTCATTGCATGTGTTGTGAGAATGAATTAGCTAGGATTAATAATTAAGTTACAAGGTCAACAGCATTACAGAAATATATCATTCCCGTAAATAATCATTTAGCTTCATTAGTTGAACCATAACGTGAACAACTATTAATATGCAGATTTTATAGATTCCGTTGCTCTTTCCAGAACCATTTTACATTGATTCAAGCAATTCTTGTTGTTACTTTCACTGTCCTCTGAAATTTTATGGATTATTGTGAAAAGTTTCTTTTATGTGGCCATGTCCCTTTCTGAAATATCAGTACAATTACTATTTTCTATGTATTCTCCATATTTATCTTGCTACCACACTACAACAAGAAAACACAGGCATTCTAATAGATATGTCCATCAGACTCCTGTCAGAAATATAAATTTTTGATGAGAAATTGACGGTTTTCATCTGTCAGTTCTAAATGGTCGATAGTAAAAATCTGTTAGTAATAGTGACGGATTACTGACGACCACTTACCAAAAAAATTTAATAACGAATATAACCCGTCAATAATTTAGCATGTTAGTACGGCGTCAGTATTAATCCATTAGTATGTCGTCACTATTACTAACGAAATCTTATTTTTGTTCGTCACTAATACTAACGGAATTGAAAAAATATTTATGAAGTTATTAATAATTAATTTATATTTCAATTTTTTTTATATAAATTCAAAATATTAATAAAAATCAACATAAAAAAGTATTCATAAAATTAACATTCAAAATATTCATAAAATCCTAAAATATAAATAAAACTAAAATTACAAATGTATCTACTACATGAAACATTGGGACATCTGAGCCATAAATTCATCCATCTTCGCTTGCATCTCAGCCTGCAACAGAATTCTTCCTTCATCTATTGTTGTTGCGCTATGATCTGAGCGCCGCGCTCCGCTGGTGCAGCCTTCATCTCCTCAATCTCCTTCTTCATGGTCTCCTACTCCGCGTCCTTCCTCCTGGTTTCCTCCTCTATGATAGGATCCCTTGCAGCTCGGATCCCGATCTTAGAAAGTAATAACCGACCATGTACCCAAACCCGAACATGCGGCCCTTCTACTTATTCGTTTCCTGGGAAAAAACAAAAAACAATATAATATTAGTATAAACAATATGCAATACTGTATAATTAAATTTAAATATTACTTACCTGAGAGACTACCTCATATTGCGTCTCCATGGGGATGTTCTCATCATCCGGTGTCTGCTGAGAAGACTGGATATCTTTGAGACTTTTTTTAGACATCTCGACCAACTCCTGATCAAGCGGGTGATGAATTTTTCTGGTCTTCTTGTTCGTATGGAGATCCTCTATAATCTCAATCGGCTTCGGCTGTTAGCCAGTCTTACGCCTCTGTTTAAAAATTTAAAATTTAATTTACTAAACTAAGTCATACTAGATCAGACTGCCGTGTGACAGAACTCTTTGCACCAGAGTTAGTAGCCGAGATCCCCCTACCATCTCGTTCGCTAAGTCGATTCTTCTTGTTCTTCTGTGATAATTCTCGAACCCCTTCTTTACTCCACTAGTCAACGTAGTCGCATAGGAGCGTCTCGGGCATTCCGCTATGTATCTTCCCTCCCTTCGTCCACATATCCTTCCAGGAGTAAATGTGGTTACTGTAAACCCTACCTGCTCTAGTCTTGAACTCCTTCTTCACTAAAGCAGTAATCGCAGGATTCCAGTTGAACTCTTGCTTTATGATTTAAACATTTAAGGTTACTTAGTATAAATTGGAGATAAATTTGTTAAAATGAAATCCTGATTAAGACGCAAAACAGTAAAACCAATAATCGCATTCTCATGATGCACTTGGAGATGCCGTTATCTGATGCCGGAAACTGCATCGTCCCGTCCTTGTCCTCGCCATATAGATCCAACACGGTCAACCGCTCACATCCCGGTTGGACCAAAAGCTGTTCCAACGTCAGCCGTTGTGGAGGTGGCTGAGGTCCCTCAGGTGGCTGCTGGGGTGGTGGCGGTGGTGCCTGGGAGTCTGGCACCTGAGTGCCAAAAGAAAATGTCAGCGGAGGAGGTGCCGAGGAGGACACTCCCATATCTCCTCCCGATGTGGATGGCTGAAAATGTCTGCTGACGTATCTAAAATGACCGTAATCACTGAGGTTACGGTTATTCAAAATTAATATTAGTTTCAAAATTATATAATTTTTAAAACATATTATTTTTTCTTACACATTAAATTTTATTTTTAAAATTTAAATTTTAATCTAACGATTATACCCTAAACATTTCTAATCAATTCCAAAAATATATCTAACAATCCTAACAATAAACACAAACAAATCAATACATTCAAAACATATATCTAAAAATCCTAAATATATCAAAAATCTCAAAACTTCCCAAAACCCAAAACTAATCAACACAAACAAATCAACACATTCAAAACATTTATCTAAAAACCCTAAATCTATCGAAAATCTCAAAACTTCCCGAAACCCTAAAGATTGCTAATCCATTCCAAACATATATCTAACAATCAACACATTGAAAACATTTATCTAAACAACCTAAATCCATTAAAAATCGCAAAACTTCCCAAAACCCTAAACTACAAATAAATCCTAAACAAATCGTTCAAATTCATCCAAATCAACACTAACAACTTAAATCAAGCTAATACAACTTACACTGAGTTTGGATTTGTCATTGATCGGTTTGAAGATGAAAAATTCGAGAGATTTGGGTCATTTTTTCGCGTGAAAAGTGAAGAGTTTGGTTTTTGGATATATATACAATAAAATTACGAGTAAATCCGTCGGTTCCCCGTTAGAAACTAAAAATTGAATTTTTGCAGGTTTCCAAATTTTTTTGGAAGTTGAAACGTGGCCAAAGTGAAAAATCTTTCAATAATCCGTTAGTATTTCTTACGGATTAGTGACGGATTTAGTTACTGACATATTTACTTGTCAGAAATGCATGTCTTCTAATTTGTTGAAATTACTGACGGACTCGTATGAAGACCATTAGTAATTAATCACTAATAACGAAGAACTGACAAAAAAATTATTCATGGATTATTGACGATCTTCATACGAATCCGTCATTAATTTTTAAAAATGGTTTACAGATTCATTTAGTGTCTGATGTTTTGTTATGGGTGATTGGGGTTCCGAATACAAACAAATGATAACACATTATGTATTATAATGCATTAAAAATTGAACACAATTGACAATTGATATTTTCATATTTTCTAATTCCAAACTTTACGATTTATCATCTTATTCGTTTAGAAACACTTTGGATTATAAACATCCTATGATATGTAGTTTTGTAAATTGTTGTTCGAATAGTTTTGTAAAAATTTTTACAAGTATAAAACCTGGATCAATGCATCAATTATTATGTTTACTATAGTCATATAATTAAACAAAAAATTGAAACATATGTTTAGGGTTTAAAATCCCAAATTAAGTCTTACTGACAGAATACTAACAAATTTAGAGTTATCAGTTTGTATTCCATCTGTAAATTATTTAGTATAACTTTTTTTTTATAAAATTATTATAATATTTTTATAAATATAATATATTAATTTCTAACATGATTTTATAAAATTTCATAATGATTTTAGTTATTCAGTAAAAATTCTAATAATTATTAAAAATATTGAGAAAACAAAGTTACTCACTAATTTTGATCTACTCGGATGATGATGAATAATCTAATGGAGGAGATTTTGTGTCATCTTCAAATTCGTCACCAGACTCGTCGTTCACGTCATGTATAACAACGTCTAAATCACCGAATGTTTTGAAGTCCACCACGAGATTGACGTCCATAGAAGGTTGAATCTCAGATAGTGAACTAAATCCAATTGGATGTAGCAAGTCATGTTCATAAATGACTTCTATCATTCTTCTAGGATTGACTTGTGTTGCCGTTATCCAATAATGTACCTAGATGAGATGTGTGGGTACCTATTGTAAGATACTTGCACAATTGTTGAGGATATATATATGTTATACATAGGATAATATTTTATTGAATTAAGCAAATATGAAGATTGCACCTCATCCGCTTATGTAGCAAGAATGAAAGGATCATATTCCTTAAGTTTTCTACGCGAGTTTATTGAAGTTACGCCAAATTTGTCTACTTTGATACCTCTATCATACCAATCACACATGAAGATAACACATCGTATGTTCAATATCCCTGGGTATCAGACCTCCAATATCTCTCGAAGAATAATACAAAACATCTTTGGAAGTAGACGATATAACGTGGTCTAATGTTATCATTCTCCTACCCAATTCGTGAACCTTGAGGGAAAATCCTCTAGTGCAATATATTTGGTAGAACGTAACATTGTTGCTCGTCCCTTTTCGCGATTTTAAGCAACCATGTGGGAAACATTCGACCAGTAGATGTTTCCTCTCGAATATATATATACAAAATTTATAAACTTTTAGAATATATACAAAATGTGAAATTTAATTGCATTTAAACAAACACTTCCAAAATTTACAGTCACTTAGAGTACTCTTCTTGTTTATGAGCTTCTATTTCGTCTTCGAATTTATGTTAGAAGTAACCACCAACCATTTCCATGTATCCTATAGGGTTTTAAGATACACAAGTTATATAAACAATGCTAACGAAAAAGATCCCAACGTGAAATGTTTTCATGTTTACCTTCCATACTCCAACATATCTTCACAATTACTAAGGATATACGCATGTAAATGTTTCCACTCCTCCTTGGTAAGTCGGGTGAGTCTTACCGTTTCCGCTAAGTCGTCCAATTTGTTGGAACATACTAGGGACATAAGCATGATATGTAGGATGTTTTCCACCATCGTCATGTCGAGTTGTTCTACGGCTTTTTGTTGCCACATCTCTTGGAAAGTAATATTATGATATGTTTGCAGCTTCTTCGTTGATGTTTTGTGCCACAATAGAACCCCTCGAATTTACTATGATTTTTGACCTTCTTCTTCAAGTTGAACATGTACCTATCAAAGGGATACATCCACCGATATTGAACCGGTCCACCTAGTGATGCTTCACGAGGAAGGTGAATTGTTAGATGTTCCATGATGTCAAAGAATGACGGTGGGAAAACTTTCTCCAAATCGCAAAGGATCATTGGTATATTCCTCTATAAAGTGGAAATACCATATGCGTATATAGCATTCGGCTAATGTCACGAAAAAATGCCCCAACCGATGTAGATACAAAAAATATATAAGTAATACAAAATTAGAACATATAATTAAAGTGTACACAAATGACTTAAGTAATACCTGCAATGGCTTCGTGGACATCTTTCGTAAGGAGATGCTCAAATGTAAATGGGAGAAGGAGTTGCATCACTACATGAAAATCATGGCTCTTCATTCGAATGAACTTACCTTCTCATATATCAACACATTTCTTCAGGTTAGATGCGTATCTATCGGAGAATTTGACCCTATGAATTATCTAGCTAAAGAACGCATCCTTTGCATTCTTAGGTAATCTAAATGCATGAATTAGACATATTTCATCATATGTGATGTGAAGTTGCACGAGAACAAATGTTCGACAAGTCTAATCTAGACTTTAAATTGTCTTTGGTCTTCCCTTGGACATTTAGCACAGTGTTGTTGTTAAAGAAGTTCTTATCAATGTGCATGACATCTATGTTATGTCTCAACACATGGTTTTTCCAATAAGGGAAATCCCAGAATATGCTTTTCTTGTGCCACTTATGATGTTTTCCTGCAAAATCAATATTGACATGCCCATTCCCACCAACGACTATCTTTTCAACACAAAAATCTCTCATTTTTTTAATAGATTTGTGCCATCTAATTCAGGTGGTGGACCTGAACCACATCTCTTATTTTTGAATAACGTAGTAGATCAACNGGGGGGGGGGGGGGGGGGGGGTGAATCATTGATGACAATCAAACCAACATGTTTTTCTTCCATTATTCAACTAGAATTAATTAATTTTATCGTTACAATATGGACATGCTAGTTTCCCATGTGTTGTTCATCCATATAACATACCATATGTTGGGAAGTCGCTTATAGTTCACATAAGAATCACCTGAATCTTAAATTTTTTTTGTAACAACACATCATACATCTCTTCCCCATACTTACATAATGTCTTCAACTCATATATCAGTGGTTGAAAAAACACGTCAAGTGATCATTTCAGATGATCTGGCCTAGGTACAAGAACCTAGAAAAATAGAAACTCTCAGTTCATACAAAAAGATGGCGACAAATTATTCACGATGACTGGCGATAGAGAATACTGTCTACCATGCTTTCCGAAAGGGATGAATCCATCTGTACTTAATCCTGTATAAAAAATTTGTATCTCGCATGCGAAATCCATATATGTAGACTGAAAATGACGCCAAACTTCTACATTAGAAGGATGTGTAATTTATCCATCAAATTTATGCTCAGCATGTCATCTCATTATCGACAATGTTCTCTGAGATTAATATAACCTCTTCAACCTATATGTTAATGGCAAACACCATATAATTTTGTAAGGCACTAAATATCTACCGCCTGTATATTTATACCCTGGTTTGCGACAATATCAAAAATTTATTCATCTTCCATCACGTCTCCAATAAATCATACAATTGTTGATGCACACTTATATAACCTGATACGATAATCCAAGCCCCAAAACAATTTTTTGTATCTCATAATATGACCTCGGAGCAGTGTTATCCTCTGGCAAGATATCCCTCACAAACTTGGTTATTGTGTCAACACAATTATCAGCCAAATTATAGTATGTTTTTATCCCCATCAACCTACTTGCAGATGATAAAAGCGAATGATCATCTCTACATCCTCTATATAATGGATGATTCACTGCATCTAACATAATAATGAAACTGTCGTGCTTCTAAATTTGGTTCTTCATACAAAACCTGCGTCGTCTCAATATTTTTTCTATAAATGTCATTAACCATTTCAACCGTACCAACCCAAAAATCTAAATTCGTTCTAGGTTCTTCTATCCTATCGGTCAATGGTTCGCTACCGCTACTACTACCAACAATATCAGGCCTTTCTCCATGTAAATACCAAATATTATAATTTAGCATAAAACCATTCACATACAAGTGATTTCATACTATATATATATATATATCCTGATATGATGAAAATTCCTACATAAAGAACATGGACAACTTAGGATTGTTTTTTGTCCGAAGTTGTCGACATGCTAATTCCATGAAGTCCATAACACCATTTGCACATTCCTAGTTCAAAAGCTTTTTCTTTGCAATCATCCTTTCATCCTCCATCCATGACCAAAAATAAGGAGGAGTAGACATTTTACAAGTTTGTTTGTAAAATTTGTGAAATAATGAGATGGGATGTTCTGGTTTTTACAGAATTTTTTTCTTACGGACTACTGACAGATTATTCCGTTAGTAAATCGAATATATCTGTTGGTAAGGCTAAAAACAGATAGTTTAAATCGGGAAAATTTACTGATGGGATACTAATGAATTAGTGACCGAAATCATCCGTCAGTAAATTACCCTCATTAATCCTGACGGAAAACCGTCAATTTTCTCATTACTATTACTGAAGGATTTTTCTCTGTCAGTAATTTCCGTCAGAAATATTTGTTTTCTTGTAGTGCCAATTGCTTGAATTGGTAAATTAATATGCAACTAATAAGAAGTATGTATGTGAATTGGAATTTTGTTCTTAGGTGATATATACAAGCACCCTGATTAGTGGATAACATTCTGCTAAGTAAAATACATACTATTTGAAACTAATATGAATTCAAAGAAGAACAAAGTCTTATGCTTAAAGATGAGATAAACTTTGTAAATCTTTTATTCACCTTAAAATGAATTATACCGAATTCATTTAAATAAGAAATATCCAAAACCTAATCTTTTCTTATTGTACCATCATTTGCACGTGATTGCACAAGAACCTAGACAATCAAACATGTTATAAATATGGGTTTGGTGAGCTGTCTTCTCTGTGAATTCATCAGACATAATGTGTGATATTGTAGTCGTTGAAGAGCGAGTTTAGCGCTGGGCTGGACTGTGGTTTCAACATGATGGGCCTCTTGATGAGTTATACATTTTTGTTTTTGATGAACCTTTTGAGTGAGAAAGACTTTTGTTTGACAACTAAACGAGTAGTTGCTTGAGTTTAAGATATCATATATTGTAGATGAAGCAATTAAATGTATTATACGCTTTTCTACTTCTTAAAATACATACTACTTTTTATTATTCTTGTAAGTTAGAAAGAGTTGGGAACCAAATTCTTACTCTCGAGGATGAGTGATACCATCGAATAGAGTATTTACCGAATATTCTAATAAACCTATTAAATTGTGAGACCATCTTCGAATGGACAAGAATAAATGATTATATATGAGAATTCATACACGAGGCTAAACCACATAGAGTTTTGTTGAGCAGGTTCATCTTCAATCTTGAGTGAGCTTGTGTAGAAACTTAGCTGCCTCCATCTTAAAATTATGTGAAGATGTCATCGTGATTATATTACACTAGTATGTACAATTTGTACATCTGCATCATAGGCCATCACTGACATCCCAAGTATTCATCTACAAGTGAGAGTGAAACGAAAGCTGTATCTAACTCTCTTTTAGCCTCGAGCTAAAAAAAGCGAAGGAGATACTAACAAAAGAAGCATTATTTTGATAGTGATAGAGAGACTCAAATTTTTTTTTTATAACATCACCCCTCTCTTCTCTCTCTAAACAAAACTCTTTTTAAGTTTTCTCTTTAGTCGGAGAGAAAGAAGCTCACCGCCATCGCCGCCAAAACGCAACCACTTACCCTGCGACCTTCGGATTCGCCGGCGGGTTTTCCTCGCATCTTCACCCGAGATCCGCTTTAACCCTTTTCCTCTCTTCCAACTCTCTTTCACCCTCGTCTCCGGTGATTTGAAGTAGCCATATGGAGGATCTCCTCCGGCCAGAGGAAAACGCAACATGCATCAAAGGGAACGGTAAGGTAAGGAGGAAGGGACCTCAAGGCTGGTGGATCTGGCAACCGAAGGAAAAAAGCGGAGTCGATGCTTCGCGGTGGTGGCGAGGAAACTGTCGTCGTCGGGAGATTTCGTAAAGACAAAAAGCCTCCTCTTCCGTCCTTACCATATAAAAATCTACTCTTTTTGTCCAAGCCAAGCCGTGACAATTTAAGAAGATCATTCTCCTCCTCCTCCTTATCAAACGAGACTATGGGTGGTTTCTAGTCAACGGTCTTGAGTCAACGGAGCTTCAGAATTCTCGCTGGCCCACCAGAAAACCTGTTTGGGTGGGATCCGTATGTACAGTCAACGTTGACGGCAACAAGGAGGTTCTTTCCTTTTGTTAGGACTCCTAGAGTTTATAGAATTGATAATAAGAGATTCAATCTAAGAGTGCAATTTTAAGTTTGGATTTGGATTTTTTTTGTTTTGGACTGAAAATGTGCTGGNTTTAGTAGGCATTTATGCCTGCTAAACTTGTATTATCTGAGCCTTTTCTATGTAAAACTGGACTTTTCTAGACTTTCAGGTGTTCAGGTCTCTTTTGAAATAAACATGATGAAATGATGCATTTTTGGATGGAATACGGCTTTATGAAGAAACGAAGAGTCGATCTGCGATTGGATCGAAGAA
>OVBE01004436.1:0-23952 GCA_900406425.1 Iberis pinnata | reverse complement strand
TGTCTTCAAGAGCATTGGGCTTTGTAATCTTTAAGCCCACACGAGTATGGTTTAGTTGTGAAACTTCTGATGCAGCAAGAGGGTCTTCTTGAGTTTCTTGAGTTTGAATGTTGCTGATACAACTAATCGGACTTATTTTAAAAGTTTTTTATTCACAGTGATTCCTAAATGTCAAATTCGCAAAGAAATTTGATTTGAGATTACTGATAAGTTTAAGAAAGGAGGACGAAGAGCGCAAGATTTGAGGATAAAGGTCTGATTTGGAAGAACCAATCTTAGGATTTAATTTGGTGCAAGAGAAGATCATACAATCAATCAAGCAAATTTATTGGAGTTAGCAGCCATTATTGCACAAACCAAGCCAAAATTACCAAAACAAAAAGTGAGTTCTCACGTTAAAAATATTTATTTAGTTTTAAATATTGCATAACTTTCTTATACCCTTTAATAGCTTTCAAGTATAGACTTTCCAACATCGATCCTGCAAAAGTTCAATATTTTTTATGTTTTAGATTTAATTAATACTGTTACGTTTCATCAAAAAAAAAGTTCAATACCATGGTTTAGATCCTGCAATGCAGTTTTGTGATCTTTCAAATAAAAGATGCTGGAAATATAGTATTCAAAAAATGAAATTTTTAAGAACAAAAGATTAAATCAGGGATTTAGCTATCAAAATAATCAATTTCTAACAAGCAAAAATGCAAGAAATTCATTCAATGAATATCCTAGAACAATTAGGCATACTTAATTTTGACTAACAACGTTCATGGCATTAATCATCTATATCAAACGAGACTCAACCATGACAATTGACAAGCAAGACAATTATTATAATGAAAACTCGCTAAAATTTAGCTCTCATTGGCTAGGGATGAAAATTTTCGTTAGGGTTTTGGCTCATATTATGAAGAATCCATTCAAAGGATATGTAACAATGAAAAATTATGTCACGCATGATCATCATCTAAACATCGAATTCAACATAATCTTGCATGGGTTCAACAAGCAACAAAACAAAGAGGATTAAGAGATATGTAACAAGAGAATATATAAGACCGGCTTAAAAACCAACGATAACTTGGCTAAGTTGGTTTAAGCCCAGTCGTTGGTGATGTTGTGCTCGTGAATTTGATTCATGGTGGGAGAGGTCTGCTCTCCAATTAAAGGAAAATAATATAACATGGTTTGGATCTCACCCTGGGGAGATGTACGGGCTTCAGCACAGAACTCCTTGATCGTAAAAGAATCTATAAATACAATCAAATCCAATAGGCTGGGGTTAATAATGATTTTCTAAGATCCTAGGAATAGAGCAAAATAAGATCAAATACATTTGCATGCAATTTCATCACATTACCAACCACATCTAGGATAAAGACCTTGTTCTTTTACTAACAGCTGCGGTAGCAGCACATGTAGTTTTTGAAGAACAAAAATATGATAGAAGAAGAAAAGTAATCGCTTAAATTAGTCTCCAGTGGTGATGATGGTTATATATATCTATCGCTTTTAAGTTTGGCGGTGAAAGAAGAACAGGCCTCCCTCACGCTAATTAACAGTTAGCGGCAGGATGTATAATATTTGTGCTTTTCCATTATACTTTTGTTCTTCAAACACTGCAGTTGTTGCCGTCGCAGCGGTAGTAGAAGAACAAGGCCAAACTCTCTTTCACATAGCTTAATAGTCAATATGCATTGTAAGTAGAATCATTGGTTCACTAAATATCCTAGAAAAAGCTCACACATAGGTTATTTAGGGAACTTCATGAAACACCTTTTGGACACTTTACAAACAAGAATGACTCACACAAGCTCCACCAAACATTATAAATCCCTATGCATGCTAGATTTATATGCTAATCTGACTATAAACATCATATTCTACTAATAAATTTCAAAAATCCATGCCCAAAAAAATCCATAATATCTAAGTCATAAACATAAAGAACAAAAATAAAAGAGAAAGAAAAAAGATTTATATGCATAAAAGAAAGCTAAATTTGAAGAAATCTTTCAATAGAGTTACAAAGTAATAATGTCAACTTTGATGAAAGTTTTTTAGTTTTTCCTAAAACATTATAAGTGTATTTTCTATATTTATGAACATAATGCATTTTCTTTAAATCGTTTCCTTATTAATTACCAAAAATTAATAATTAAAAAGTTAAAATATAGCAAAATTTAAATAGATTATTAATAGAATCTACTGTCACTATATAATACCTTTTAAATATATAGGGATTCCAAAGGTTATCAGTTTTAAAAGTTGAGGATGATATACAAGATTTTACTTTGAAAATAGTTCTCAACATGAAAGTCATAATTAGTATAATCTACTGTCGAAATATTAAACCATGTGTTCGAATTATTAGAAACAAACTTTCGCCATGTCTAACTAATTCAACCATGAATTATTATTCAGATTCAATAAGTTCATAGACATTCAGGACAATACTCTCGCAAGCAAGAACGTCTACTCATCTACACTATATCATATATTTAAACCAAATCTCTTTATGTTTATCAACCTAATATCAATGAACTAGATGTCCAATCTAATTCAATCATCAATCCTTTTCTCATAACCCTAACTATCAAACTTGGTTTTCTTGAGAAGCCCTAAAACATAACTATGAAACTATTTAGACATAGTAGAAAGAACATAAATTGTAGATTAAAAGATAAAAGAAAACAATTTCATTAAATCAATAAAAGAGGGTTCATAAATCTTCTCCACAAAAGGTTATGTAATTCATCTCTTTATGTAAAACTTAGAATAAAATAAAGCGAAAAGAAGAATAAAATTAAGCCACAAGGCTTTCATAGAATAAAAAGAAATATAATAAAATAAGGAAAATAGATAGGCTTGAGGACACATGTGCAAAATAAATGAAATTCTTCCAATTTTTTGCAGGCGGGTGAATTGATCGGTCTAGGTGGTCAGGATCGGTCTGGCTGCTCCGGGTTTTTCCAGGGTCTTTTGACCAAATGGTCTACCTTACATGCATTTCTCCTCCGAGCCAGCTTGACCAGTCTTGAGTAAAATCGCCATAACTTTTGATTGCACTAATGGATTGGCTTCAAACAACCTCGATATGAAAGCTAACGAACGTGGTTATCTTGTATCCAAATTTCAATTAAATTAGTACATGTGTACATATTTAAAGGTTGGTAAAATTATGACCTTTTTCTAGACTCTACATCTATATATGCCCACTTGCATCCAAAACGCCCCAGACACCTAGAAACCTGTAAGACATACTAATTTTGTAGAGAAGAGCTTGAATAACTTTGAATAGAAAACATAAATTCTTACTATAAAGCGTTAAAATCGAGTAATATCAACTCCCCTTAGACTTAGACATTTGCTTGTCCTCAAGTAAATCAAGAACAAATCTAGAGAAGAGGTTTGAAAAAGACCACACAGGAACTTGTAGAATCTCAGAAACTCTAAGTTTAAATGCCTAAAACCAAATACTCTAATCAAACACAACCACTGCAAATAAAATGTACACCACCACTTAGCTAACAATATGCTTCCTACTCTAAATCCATAAGCAATTGTCCAATCATTTCAACCAGATCTCTAAATTCAGTTAAGTACAAAAGGTGCATTCTTACCTATGGAGTATCAATTAAGTACCCTTTCATTCACGATCCCCATACTGTTTAGAGCATCGAGCAACTTCTGATCTCGTCCCTTTCTTCTCATTTTCTCACTTCTTTTTATCTTTTCTTTATGCTTTTTTCTAATCTTTGCTTTCGCTTGCTTCTTTTTATTCTTTTTCTTTTCTTTCTCTTATTTTCGCAGTACGTTTTATGGGATGAGGAAATGGATTTCGAGACCTGTTGTTCAATCCTTCTTTTACCTTTCAAAGAGAAGGAGAAGGGGATCAGGATGATACTGAAAAAAATCTTGGTTTTGCAAAGGTTTGAAGACAAAAATACCTAGCTCAAAGTATACCAACACCATAGATAAGAAAATTTAAGGCCTCGTTTAGTCATAACAATGATAGAGTCAGCATCAAATCATCAACAATTCCAAAGACAAGAATTTTTACAAGCATATCAATCAATCAATAGGTGTTCTAAATCAAACGCAACATTTAATCTAAGTTAGCAGTCAATAGAAAAAGGATTTAAACTCATACAAGGCTAGTGATCATCATAGATTCTCGCCATCATTCCATCAGCTCGATTAGACTCAACTAAATCAAGAATTTTTCATCAAAATGTAAAAAAAACATCAAAAACAACACAAAACATAGTTAGTAGATATATACCCTCCTCTTGACTTATTTCACACCGTCCTGGTGTGAAAATAAATCAAAGAGAAGGAACAAATAAAAAAGAATTTTCTTTTTACCTAAGTCTAGACCGATCAATACATACTTTCTAAAATTTATTGAAATGCTGTTCCGATTAATCCCAAGCTGGGCCGATCAGTCTATTCACTTTGAGAAAAAAATCACAATATGCAGTCCAAAATTCCAAAGGACGATGAAATCAAAATAAAAATTATTATGTTAGTAAACAAAGACTCAAACTTATACTCAAATAACTGAAATAGTAAATATAAAACCAAACAGTGGGTTGCCTCCCAATTAGCGCTTGTTTAACATCATTCGCTTGACGAACTTACCTTCTAAGATGGGGTTGGATAACGATTGGGGAATGCTCCAAAACAAGCTCTAAGAATAAGCATCTTTAGCTAAAGAACCTTACTCATCATATCCTTTGCAACATTAGTTCCTTTCTCTTTAAGTTCTAAGGTGAAGAAAGCTCTAACCTTTGAAAAAGGCTTCCAAATACCTTTGCTTTTCACCTTGTACTCAATTGCATCTCCAACTATTACATGAGGAATCAAAGTCACTTGAGGAGTTCTCTTGACATTCTTTGATTACACCTTCTCTTTTCCTTTGACCTTGGTTGATGCATCACATTTCGAGACATGTGATTCTCCATGAAAAACTTCAATAAATGCACCCTTAACAGTAGTCTTTACCTGAGATTCTATCCCAGCTTCTCTTCTTTGCTAATTCTAGACACACTATTTGGAGGAACTGCTGGGCGGAAAAACATTATTTGACATTTGTGAGGGAGATACGCTGATTAGACATATCAACTACTACTCTTACAGGTGCTTATATGAATTACCATTCATCTCCAAGATATGAAAATCAATAGAAACTAAACAACCTCCAACTTGTACCAGCATATCAGAGAAAACTCATTCGAAGATATAGTGTTGTTTTAGTAAATACAAAGGGATTTCGACGAATATGAGGTAAAAGTATGTGTGGGAACCGAGATTTGCATTGTCCATTTCTGTTAGTTACGGAAAATCAGAGTGAACCAAATCCCTTTGTATTTACTAACCTGAAGTCCTAAACTAGGTGATCAGGATAATTCAAGCAATAAATATAAATCTAGACTAAGAACCTAACAACTTAAATCCATAAAAGTCAAACCTTAACCATCAAAACCTGTTTTTCCTATGAAATCCCAAAAACCTAACAAAGACACTACTCAGACATAGTTAAGACATCAACAATCATTGATAGAGAAAACATATTCAAAACAAGAATTGAATTAAAGTAAAAAGAAAGAGTTTAGAATTCTCCAAAATACAGGTTTCAGATTATTCCCTCCTAGAAAATAAAACCGTGTTATGGTTTGTAGTTTTTTGTGCTATTCAGTGTTATGAAAATAAACCTAAGCTTCCTACTTATATAGAAGTCAAAATAGAATAATACATAAACCTAAAAACCTATGATAAGTCTTGAGGACGGAAACGTCTTTTTGGCAAACTTCATTAATCCTCGAGCATTCGGATCGATCGATCCAAGTGTGGATCGATCGATCCAAACTTCCGGAGATTCGGCATTCTTCATGATCGATCGATCGATCTCTTCAATCATGTGCTACACATGCTTCTTCTGTGAGACACCTTGACCAGTCTTCAGTAAAATTTTCATAACTTCTGATTGCCTCAATGGATTGACCTCAAATCACTTTCATATGAAAGCTAACTCACGTGGCCAGCTTGAGTTAAAATATCAGTCCATTCAATTAATAGAAACATCTCCAAATGTCGATCAACTTCCAGATCTTCTGCTGAACTCTGCGTCTGCATTCGTCAAATTATATCCACTTCGTACATAAAACCAATTTTTTCCCCAGAAAGTCTAAAATACCTGGAATCGTCCAAATATACCAAAACACGTAGAAAACACTCGAATGATGAAAATAGCAAGTGTAAATACTCACTAAAGGTCATCAAAATCGAGTGAAATCAATTCCCCAAGACTTAGATCTTTTCTTGTCCTCAAGTGAAGCAAGACCCAATATGGAGAAAAGGTTTTGAAACCACATAGGAACTCTAAAAATCTCACCAACCTTAAGCATAGATATCAAAACTTAAAAGACACCAAACATAAACAACCATTATGAAAGAACTTTTCACCACCACATAACTAAAAGTTTGTTTCCTACTCCAAATCTAACATCAATCAAACTATTAAATCATCTCAACCAGCTCATTAAGTTCAACTTTATTAGAATAGATGTATTCCTACCTATGGGGTTTTGATTCAGTGCACACAAGCACATTTTCTATCAAAGTGCCCATACCAAACATAGCATCCAACGACTTCTCGTCCGGATCCTTTTTCCCCCTTTCTCGCTTCTTTTAGAAAGATTCGCACTTTTCTGCGTTTTTTGTTTTCTATATTTGTTTTCTTACTACTTTTTCAAACAGCCCGGCAATGACTACAAACTTCTAGGTCACGCTTTCAACTCTTTTTCTAAACCAGTTTTTCGGAAGGGAGGGAGAGAAAGGATCCGGATTATACTGAAAGAACTTGTCGGTTTTATAGAACACTGAAAAGCAAGACACTTAGCTATCAAAGTATCTTACCACCACAAGAAAGAGAAATTAAGTTCAATATTAAGTCTTATCATGGTAGAGCTAGAATCAAATCATCAACAATCCAAAAGATCCAGACTTTCAAAAACAAAACAATCAGCAATGGTGTTCCAATCATAAACATATCAGTTAAATCTAAGCCAGTATTCTAAAAATATCAATACTATACTCAAACTAGGTTGGTTATCATCATAGATTTTGGTCATTGTTCCTTCGACTCGACTACTTAAAAACATAAATTTTTTGAAAATTTTCACCAAAATGATGAAACATCAAAAAGACATAAAATATGATTAGTAACTATAGTCCCTCCCCCATAATTAAATCACACCGTCCCGGTGTGAAATAAACCCAAGAGAAGGAATAGTGACCAGAATAAATAGGAAAGTAGTTTAAAAGAATTTCAGTACTTACCTGAAACAAAGATCGGCTAGAAATTTTTGTGCAATGGATCAATCGATCCCTAGACAGATCAATCGATCCCTAGATGGATCAATCAATCTCTTATTACGTAAAAAACCTTCATGGGCATTGATCAATCGATCTGAATGTGACCTAAAATTTTTGAATTTCATGAAACATCTTTCAAACTCAAAACTAAATATTAATAGGTTAGTTAACTAATCAAGACTCACTCTTAAACAAAAACCAAAGAAAACAATTCAAATTAGTGGGTTGCCTCCCACTCAGCGCTTTAGGTAACGTCTATAGCTAGACCCACTTACCTTCTATGTTAAATCTGGTTCAGCTCCAATAGAGGCTATCGTTCTCCCATCCTTTTCTGATATTTGCAGCTTCAACATCTTATTCATTGCTGCCCTCTTGAGATATTTTCCTTTGTTTTTAAGATCTTGAACAAAGGGAATCCTAGCCATAGAGAAAGGTTTTGGAAAACCTTTGCTCCTCTTCACTTCATAATCAGCACATCCTTCACCCATTGACTTAGGAATCAAAGTCATATGGGGTTTCTTTCTACCTTCTTTCAAACTCTCCTTACCTTTACCTTTGTCCCTCGAAACCGGTTGTGATGCAGCCATTTCCTTCCCTTGATCATCCAGGTCCAACTCAGCACTCTCTACGAAAAACTCACTTGGGTCCTCTAAATTATGAATTCTTCTTAAAGGAAGAAACTTCTTAAAAACAATATCGTAGTACATGTTTCTTCAGTAGAGGCCTTAGGTCAGTTGGGGCTAGAGGTTTGGACCTTGGCAAGTTGCTTTGAGCTTGATGCAGGTTTTGAGGGTTGATCGATCGATCCTTTCTTGGATCGATCTATCGGCTGGTTCTTCGGGAACTGGTCCGATGGATCGATCGATACTGGCTGGATCGATCGATCGGAAGTGTCTGTACTTTTCCATAACATTGGATCAATCAATCCCTACTTGGATCAATCGATTGGACCCTCAACATCCCTTTTATGTAACTTCAAATTGATCGATCCCTCCTTGGATCAATCGGTCGGAGCCTCCGCATCATTTTTCCCATTCCGAAAATTAGTAGACATTTTACCCCAGAACTTGAATTCAATGCTTTGATATATCCCTTGGGATTCTCTTCAACTTTCCCCGGTAGCATACCAGCTTGTCTTTTCACCGCTTCAGAAGTTTGAGCAACATGTACATCTAACTTCTTTACATGAGAAGACAATGATTCGAACTTGTTGTTCAAATTGTTGTACATATCATCCAGCTTTGCATTCAAGTTCTTTTTAGACTGCTACTGACTTTCTAAGAACTGTTTCAACATTACCGCCATCTTATTCTCCTGCTGAGCTTGAGGTTGGACCGTTTGCTGGAAACCCTGTTGAGGAGCTTGTTGAAAACCCGATTTATGAACAAATGGCTGTCCAGATTTCTGTGCAAAGTTGTTATGAGGAGGGTAAGTCTTATCCTTAGGGTTTGCGACATTGGTACTTCTCCATGACAGATTACCCTTGTTGTAACCTGGACTATAGCCTTGGTTGTACACCCTTTGTCTCTGGCTATTTATGTAGCTAACTTCCTCGATGTTATGGGATTCATTGACTGCAAAGCAGTCAGCTTCTACTTTGTCAACGTCTTTAGCAAAACTAACATGCTTCTCATTATGTTTTTTAATTAACTGAGTGAGAAGGTCCTTCACCTCTACTAGTCCAGTAGATTATGAACCAGATGATCGGACCCTTCGATCAAAATCAGGACAATGATTGCTATTACTAGCAGAAAGATTTTTGATGAGCTTGTAAGCTTCGTTCACGGGTATAGTCATGAAGTCACCATTACTAACTGTATCCAGAGAGAGTTGGTATTTCTTATCAATACCTCTATAGAAAGTGTTCAAGAGGTTTAGTTTGGGAAAACCATGATGTGGACAATCCCGCAGGTACTCCTTGAATTTGTCCCATGCCTCATAGAGTGATTCCACCGGTTCTTGCTGGAATTGAGAGTTCATACTTCTTAAATTGTTGGTTCTAGTGGAGGTGTAGAAATGGTTCAGAAACTTGGCTTTGCATTCATCCCAAGTTTCGATCGAGTTGGCAGGTAATGACTTCAGCCACCCCAAAGCTCTATCAACTAAAGAATGGTTGAAGAGCTTACAATGTACGAAGTGTTTAGAGACTCCATTCACCTGGGTAGTGCTGCATGATGTGATCCTTGATGGCTCACAAACAGAATTTGGAACAATGAAGGATCAAGAAAATTCCAAGACTTGGGAGCTGCCGAATGGAGCAATTACAAGGAACAAAGCAAAGGAGCTAGCTAAGATCATGGAGGATATGCTAAGGAAAACTCAAGACAAGGACCAAGAAGTTGTATCAAGCTACATCAACATCACTCAAGCATTTGAAGAAGATCAAATGTATTCACTAAGTAGTTAAGTGGTTTATCTAGTACTCTTTTTCCTATGCTTCGGTTTTGTCCCAATTGGGTTTTCTCAAGCATAGGTTTTAGTGAGGCTAGGTAAATTACTTTCATCTATGCTACTTAGTAATACTTTGATCTAGTTGAGTACTCTAAATAATTTAGAAGGTTTGAGAAGCTTCTAAAATAAAGTCAAAGTAGCCAAAGAGTCTGTTTAAAGACAAGACATGCATGAAGAGTAGACTTTATTGTTTTTGTCATTTTTAAGGAGGATCCTTTGTCACCTCCTTTCTCTATATGTAAGGCATGAAATTATCAAGAAAAATATCCACCTTTTTGTTTAGAAAACATTTTTGGATCAATTTGTGTCTTTCTAAAGATTGGTGTGAAGCCAACAACCCCCTTTTCTTCTTTGAAGAAATTATGCTCACTTTTTGTGTGAAACAACTAAGTAGCAGCCTCCTACCTCTTCAATTGATCACTCCATAGGTCAATTGATTATATCATCATCATATTCAATTCATCCATCCATTTTGTTCATCTCCCGCTTCCATTCACCAGACCACTTCCGCGATTCACGACAGTCTAGATTCTATTCACCAATTTTCGTCCACTGGACTTCATCCACCAGGCTCCATCCACCGAGTCTCATCCACCAAATTCCATCCATCAGTTTTCATCCACCAGCCATCACGCCAAAGAAATCGATCCCGGCCAGGATCACATCAAGTGGTATCAGAGCACTTTGGCATAGCTAAGTGTCTCTTATCTTTTCCGATTTTTTCGTTTCCTATGATTGTTGCTTAAAGAAAAATCTGATAACTCATCCTCTTTTGTGACTGTTCATCTACCAAAAATATTCATCTACCATTGATAAAACTACTGTGATTGACTCATTTCAACCATAGTTGCTTTGATTCCTTGTTTGTTTTTGTTGTCTTTGTCGATAGAAAAGAATGGGAAGTAATGTTGATGAAGAAACAAGTAGGGCGAACGAAAAAAGACTAATGATGGAAGACATGAGAATAATGATGAGAGAAACGTTAGATGAGCAAAAGACTGATACTTCACCTCGAGCTCCTCGCAAAACGAAAAATCATAAGTCGCACCGTCGTAGGCTCGCAACTGAAGAAAGTAGAGAAGAAGTTATACTGCCTTCGGAAACCTACTCAAATGCGACAACATAAAGCTCAAAATGCCAACCTTTGTCTGTAAAAATGATCCTGATGCGTATCTCGATTGAGAACAGAAAATAAATCTCGTTTTTGATTGTAAGCAACCTCCCGAGACCAGCAAGGTCAACATAGCCATAATAGAGTTTAGTGATTATGCTCTTACATGGTGGGAGCAAACCGTAACCACAAGGAGGAGAGTAGGTGAAGAACCAATCACTACATGGAATCAACTCAAAACTATAACGAAGAGAAGGTTTGTACCAAATCATTACCACCATAAGCTACATCAACGTCTTAGAAGGCTGAACCAAGGAGGAATGAAAGTAGAGGAATACTTCCAAGAGTTGAAAACGCTTATGCTTAAAGCCGATATTATTGAAGACCGTGAAGCTACTATGGCAAGATTCATGGGTGGTCTTAATAGGGAAATTCAAGAAAAATTGGAGCTGCAAACATATGTTGATATGGAGGACTTGCTACACAAAGCAATACTCATTGAACAGCAAGTAAGCCGAAAGCTGTCTCGGACCAATTTTGTCTCGGGTTCGTACAAGCTTAAGGAGATCAAACCAAGCTATCAACAGGATGAAAATTCATCTGCTATTGGTCCTAAAGATGAATCCAAGTCTGATCTCAAAGGAAAATCAGTAGCTACTCCCAGCAAAAGCAAAGCACACATTCGGTGTTACAAGTGCCAAGGTATGGGTCATTTTGCGAATGAATGTGTTATTAAGAAATTGTTTTTGCTTCTAGAAAATGGAGACATCCGACCTGAACTTGAAAGTGAGGATAATGCCTCTACTAAGGAAGAAGATTCTGAAGCGTTACCTACAAAAGGAGAGTTACTGGTTGCTAGACGAACGCTAAGCCTACAAACCAAACAAGAAGAAATCATACAACGGGAAAACCAGTTCCATACGAGATGTTTGGTCAAGGACAACGTATGTAGCCTGATCATAGATGGAGGTAGTTGTACTAATGTTGCTAGTGTTTCTATGGTTGAGAAATTAGGCCTAAAAGTTCGGACACATCCAAGACCGTACAAACTACAATGGCTCAACGAAAGTGGTGAAATGAAAGTTAGCAAACAAGTTAATGTACCAATGAGAATTGGCAAGGATCAAGATGAGATTATATGTGATGTATTGCCTATATGAGCTAGTCACATCCTTTTAGGACGTCCATGGCAATCGGATCGCAAAGTGATACATGATGGGTTTACCAACAAGCATTCCTTCATGTTTACCAACAAGCATTATATTCAAGAGGGAGAGGATGATGTGATCCTTAATGGCTCACAAACTGAATTTGGAACAATAAAGGATCAAGAAAATATTCTAAGACTTGGGAGCTTCCGAATGGAGCAATTACAAGGAACAAAGCAAAGGAGCTAGCTAAGATCATGGAGGATATGCTAAGGAAAACTCAAGACAAGGAGAGAGAAGTTGTATCAAGCTACATCAACATCACTCAAGCATTGGAAGAAGATCAAGGGTATTCACTAAGTAGTTAAGTGGTTTATCTAGTACTCTTTTACCTATGCTTCGGTTTTGTCCCAATTGGGTTTTCTCAAGCATAGGTTTTAATGAGGCTAGGTAAATTACTTTCATCTATGCTACTTAGTAATACTTTGATCTAGTTGAAGACTTTAAATAATTTAGAGTGTTTGAGAAGCTTCTATAATAAAGTCAAAGAAGCCAAAGAGTCCCTTTAAAGACAAGGCATGCATGAAGAGTAGACTTTATTGTTTTTTGTCATTTTCAAGGAGGAGCCTTTGTCACCTCCTTCTTCTATATGTAAGGCACAAAATTATCAAACAAAACATCCACCTTTTTGTTGAGAAAAATTTTTTGGATCAATTTGTGTCTTTCTAAAGATTGGTGTGAAGCCAACAACCCCCTTTTCTTCTTTGAAGAAATTCTGCTCACTTTTTGTGTGAAACAATTAAGTAACAGCCTCCTACCTCTTCAGTTGATCACTCCATAGGTCAATTGATTATATCATCATCATATTCAAATTATCCATCCATTTTGTTCATCTCCCGCTTCCATTCACCATACCACTTCCGCGATTCACGACTGTCCAGATTCCATTCACCAATTTTCGTCCACTGGACTTCATCCACCAGGCTCAATCCACCAAGTCTCATCCACCAAATTCCATCCATCAATTTTCATCCACCAGCCATCACGCCAAAGAAATTGTTCCCGGGCCATGATCACATCACTGCATATGTCCTCAAAACTGTCAATATGATCCATGGGATGCTCGGTTCACATCTTCTAATTCACCACATAATGCGGTTACCTTCGAGGAAAGTGAAGCTGTCGGAATTGATCTCGTCATAAGAGACCTCGAGGTCGCAAGAGTACTCGTCGATACAAGAAGTACCGTAAATGTGATCTTCCGTGATCTTTCGCATGAAAGGTACAGCTATCCCCTTCTCGAAAAGAGGGGGGAGTCGGTACGTATACGCATATACGTATACTACCATTTTTCAAAATATCCGCATTCATGTACTCGATATTTTTGAAACTTTTCCGCAATAAGAAAAATGCATCTTTACTTAGAAATTTTTGCTATCTTCTTACGATTCACAAACATATTCGACAAACCGTGACTAAATACAGTAATCCACGATTCCCATAAAAACGACTGAGTAAATATCTCCACGAAAATTTACGAAATATCTTTCGCAAAATTAAAACTCAGCTACATTTTACGGAACATTTTTGTAAAACTAAACTCGACAACATTTTTAAGAAAAACTTTCATAAAATTAAGCTTGACAACATTTTAAGAAATAAATTTCCTAAAATTAATCTCGATAACAATTTGCCGAACAAGTTTCGTGAAATTAAACTCGACAAAATTTTACAGAAAAATTTGGTAAAATTAAGCTCGAAAATATTTCACAATTCGACAACGCTTAAAAACGACACTCGAAAATAAAACACAAATCAAACAATTCAACATCTAAACAGAAACGACAGTTTTGGTTGCGAACATCCGCAAACAAACTAAAATGTTTTTCCACCGAAAGGTTAAAACAAAACCCTTACAGCATCGCTAAAACATCGTCGCGCCCGCGAACATTTCGATTAAGAAATGCGGCATATCAAAAGAAAAATCAATCTTCAGCATCATGAGACGTCGCAAATGCCTGAATAATGACATTTCGACAAAAATACCTTCCTCAACGAAAACGCCATCTTGGAAGACCAAACAATCATACGCTCTACATCTTCTCAAACGCACATCCTTCACGAAAACTCAAAACGGTAGCATCTACCATCATGGTTGTTGCTGATCACTACAAACTTCCAAACACCCACGAACGCCGTCGCCACTGACTCCAAAACAAATACGAGCAAACACTCGTTCTTCTATTGAACCCATCGATTCGCCACGATGGACGAATTAGTTACCTAAGCTTTCGTAAAATCGGTTCTCATACATCCAACACAAGGATAAAGAGCTATAAAAACAAAAATTTTGATCAGCGCTTTCGGACGACTTAGAAACTGTCTTCGGAGAGATGCTTGGTTTCCAATCAATGCGAATCTATCACATATTCGAATATTGAGACGGAGCAGGTTGAAATCACAAACAAGGATACGTAAGCCGGAATAGTCGTCGCACACATAAAATCGAGAGTAAACCTAGGTCTTGCCCTAAACCCAGCACAATGGTCTTTAACATCTCTAGACATAGTATCAAAAATGGTACGAGATCCCGAAACTTGTCTCATCGCTCACACACGTAAATCAACATAACTAAGAAACTAGTTAAGCTAAAGGTAGTGACAAATTAGAGAAGGGAATATGAATTGGCTACTCATAATTTTGTCTCGACACCTAAACCATATATTCACAAAAACATAACCTAAAAAAAGCCGCAATGCGACATGATTCAAAGCCACCTACGAGCTGTCCTACTATACTAAAAATGGCCAAACTCGGCCTAGTTCATCAACATGGAATGAACTCCCTTTATACGAACCCACACTCTTCACTGACCAGGATAGAAATAAACAGAACAGGATTCGCCAAACGGTCGCGGATCCTGATCCACTACTTCCTTGTTAGCACGTGCCGCAGTCATGGCATCCTCCAAAATTAGGAGAAACGGGAATCATAGCCCAGTGTTCCTAAATCTCTCCTTCGGTCAGAGGGATCGAAGACTCTGCATTTACGCACTTTCGCATGTACCCCGACATCTTATCAATTTATCTGCTGCACAAGTAGTCAGGAGTCTGGGTGCACCACAAAATACCTGTGGGACCATGAAATTCATGGTACTACCCGAAGGACTGATGTACTTGCTTGAACAAATTGTATGGCCAAAAATATTTGTCGTCCATGACGAGATTTGGTCGCCCACGATGAAGTTTGGTCGCCCGCGACAAAGTCTGGCCATCCACGATGAAGTCTGTCACTCATGAAAAAGTCTCGTTGTCAACGATAACGTATGGTAATCCAAGACGATGAAGTCTGGTCGCCCACAATGAACTCTAGTCGCTCACAATGAAGTCTAGTCGCCCGCGATAAAGCTTCCTACTTTTAAGCAATCGATTTCGCCTAACTTACTTAACATATACCTCGCAAGAACACTTTAATAATTCTTACGAGTGCGGGGGCTAACTATTTGTGTTAAAATATGTCACGACCAGATCGATGTCTAAAAACCATCATTGAAATATTAATCACACTATCCGAACATAAATCACAATAGTCATATCGTCCCAATCATTCTAACAAACCTACAATACTTAGGGAAGATCTCAAAGGATATGTTTTGAAGAATTAGACAGAAATCGTTACATAGCTAAGCGATTATCTCTGCATTCTTTTGTCCTTAGTCGAGAAGGATTTGTCCCACTGGGTATTCCTATCACTAAGGTTTTAAAAAGGCAAGATAATCCACTTACGTCCAGTGTCGGGGTCAAAAATAACATACTCGACATCAATGTCCGAGGAATATGAAATATCTAGACATATACATTCAGAACAATCAGGAGAAATCATTATCCTCGAACATACGGTTTGTGCCCGAATCTTGACATTTACGGACAACATGATTACTTATTTAGGCACATATTTACAAACATATGTTCAACATGTTTATGATACGCTTTCACGAATGTACGTTCAACACGTTTACATTACACGTACACGCTCAAGTAGATATGTTCGACACATACGTTCAGCTTCGGTAAAATTTTCGTAACTCTTGATTGCGCCAATGGATTGACTAGAAACCACTTACATATGAAAACTAACTCATGGGGATATCTTATGTAAAAATTTGAGTGATCAGCTCGCCAATTGGCGAGATAGACCTCACAAACAAGTTCAGCTTGTTAGTTGGCGATCTGAATGACCTGTCTTCAGTAAAATTATCGCAACTCTTGATTGAGCCAATAGATTGACTTGAAACCACTTCTGTATGAAAGCTAACTCATGTGTCTATATCGTGTCAAATTTCTAGGCTCATCCATCCATGGGAACTCTCCTGGTTCAACTTGCCAACTGACGAGCTGAACTAGACACAGTTCATCTCGTCAGCTGGCGAGCTGAACTATCCTGGTTCAGCTCGCCAAATGACGAGCTGAACTCTACAGTTTAACTCATCAGTTGGCGAGCTGAACTCTCGTGATTCAGCTTGCCAACTGACGAGCTGAACTCTCCTGGTTCAGCTTGCCGACTGACGAGCTGAATTGCACTCAGTTCAAATTGCACTCAGTTCAAACTGCACTCAGTGTAGCTCATCATTTGGCGAGTTGAATTCATGGCAAATCTCTGATCTTTTGTTTCGTATCTCTCCGAGTTTCTGTTGGCATTATGCGGTAGAAATTGTAAAATTTTTTCTTTTCGTATATATTCTGAAGTAATCATGTAAACGGTAACGTTTATCTTAAACATCGAAGTTACCTTAGCTATACGATTATTTGCTACGAATTGCGGAAGAATCATGAAATCCTTTCGTATAGGTTCTAATCGTATAAAATAGTGACAGCTAACCCAAACGCCGATGACTATCTCGACGATATGATTGGAAGTATCGTTTTCCGAAAGCGGGCATAAGAATGTATCAATTAATAATAGGAGACGGTAACGGCTAACACGTCGTGAAGTCTGTTTTGTAAAATTTTCTAAATTGAAAAATGGCCCAATGAGGCTTAGAACGTGATAAATGACCCACTTACGTTTCCATTACAGGATTCAGCCCAAATACGATGACGGTCACAACTTGTTCCCCAAGCCATGTAGAAATAGAAGGAATCCAGAAAATGAACGTTTCCGCAAAAGAAAAGTTAGATATTCGCAGAAGAATTAGAGACCAAAAAGGAAAACGGACAAGCTACAAAGTCTATGTAAGAAAGATGCAAGAGGAAGAGTTGCAGCACGTTCAATTCTCTGCACCAAAATACGTAGGGTTTTTATGCTATTTTTCTATTTTTAGAGAGGTACGACTCAATTAGGTTATTAGTCTCTATTATTAGATCTAGGATATACTCGGAGATAGTTCTTGTGGTCAGGCCTACCATTTGATTGTAACACGCACATACAATTTGGAATAAGAAAAATCTTTACCCTCTTTTGTATTCTTAATTCTCTTACTTTTATTATTATTTATCGTATTATGATCTTAAAATTGTTTGACTCACATAAATCCGGGATCTCTAGAAAGTTAGAGTTATCTCTGATTTTCTGTAACTAACATAAATCGACAGTGTGAATTTTGGTTCCCACATGTGATTGTTGGTGTTTAAATAGGTCCAAAGAATATGTTTTAGACTCAATATGATTGCTAGGATGTGTTAGTTTGAGTTGCCCGATTTTTAGATTTCAAGTTCTAAATTCACATTTCTTGCATGTCGGTTCTTGAAGTGGTTTTTACTTGATTCCTTCTATTCTTAGGATACTATTTCTTAAATCATTGCTCACCTTTGACAACATTTCTTCGTTGATTCGATTTGAATTGAATTTTGGAAGTTTGGATTTTGGTTGATTTTGGTTGATTTTTGTTGAAGTGTCTTGATTCTTGCTAGTTTCAACAAGTTATACTCGATCATTGCTTAAACACTTCTTAACTCTTATATTTCACATGTTACTAACTCTCTTTGAGTCTTTGTCTTTTTAGGAAAATATTGGACACATAATACCAACCTCCAGCTCCAGCAAAGCCAACTCGCACAAGCCGATCAAGGGCTTGCAAGACCACCAATACCGACACACTACATTCTTCTTCAGCTGCTTATCCTGAGCCTAAGGAGCTAGCGTCAGCAAAAGAGAAAGGGAAAATGTGGCTTCTAGAAGTGAGCACAACGAGCACGGCGAGTCAGAAGAACCAATCATCGATCCCTTATACTTGCAGACGCCATGGCCGCGCAAATCGAACACCCGATTCAATAACTACCGGCTTGACCTTGTGGTTTCCCAACTCAAGAGTCACAAGGGTTTGAAGGAGAGAAGATTCACTGGCAGATGGGATGCATTTGACTCCATGTTTTACAACACTCTGCTGAAGAGTCAGATGGAACTCACCCGGTTTGTATATCATACAGCTTTAATCGCATTGAGAGTAGATGCTGATGTATGTGAAAATTTCTCTAGGATGGGTCTTGGGACCTTTCCCTTCCATGCTTACCCCCTTTACACCGATCTGGAAAGGCAGTTCTTCGCCTCATTTTGTATCTACTGCCATGGTTCAGATCCATGGAACCCTCCAATTTTAGAGACCGAGGTACAATTTTTTGTCTTGGTCGTCGTTACTAGATACCGATGATTGAGTTCATACCCATATTCGGGTTCGGATCAGAGTGGCATCTTCTAGAATTGCTCAATTTTTACTCCGCTAGCTACTAAAGGGATGTTATAGCACATGGGGTATATGAGTCTAGGTAGGCGAAGCTCACTGGCATTCGCAACCCTGCGATCCGTATAGCCCTGAAGATTTTAGGTAGCACATTCTCTGGAAAATCAGAGTCCACAACTATCAGTTCTTAGGAGCTCGAGCTCCTCCACAATGCATTATGCCAAATCACGATGGAATGCAATGAGACAGACCAGGACAGACATTCTCATGAGGCTAACTTAGGATGTGTGTTTTCTAAGATTCTATTTTGGCAGAAGATAGATGCATTGAGGCACCCGACTCAGATTAAGGTGATGGTTATTTTAGCTACTCCTATTTTGCAGCACGTTGGGATTCCTCTATATATGTTTCCTCGGGCAAAGGAGACTAGTCGGATCGACTGGCAGTATCTTGCTTCTACAAATTGGTTTAGGAAGCCCACGATCTCTACATTTTAGAACTCGGGAAGACAGGTGTGGAAAGTGTACCTGCCCAAGCAGGAGATCACCACCATCACTTCTATGGATAACATTCGTTTTCTCCCGGGACCTGACCACCTACATGAGGCACCTGCTGCTGCACGCGATGCTCTGCAACTTCCTAGAAGGAAGGATCACAGTTAGAGATCCACTCAGAGAAGAGGTAAGAAAGAGCTGCTAGTCCCAAGGAAGGATCACATATCCTACCGGAGGACTTCAGTGAGTTTGCTCGTCCACCACGACGCACATATTTTACAGATTTTTAGACTATTCAGTGGACAGTTGATGTAAAGGAGCAGACTCATAGCAAAGTTGAGAGGACCTGGAGTGCTTTGGTTAAGGTACGTAGACCAACTTGCTTTCGATCGCCTAGGAGACACAAGGATGATGAGGATGATGTATCTGGACATGGAAAGAGATGAGGCAATCCGGGACAAGCTTGTGATTGAGTGAGAGTGCTTCTATGTAGTATTTTTCTCTATATCTTGAACTCATGTACTTTTCTTTTATCTTATTTTCCTTTTAGACTTTTATTTGATTTAGGTTACTTTTTTTTTCCTTCTGATTTTTTGGATTTTAGTGAAAATTTTTCAAAATTTTGGATTTTAAGTCTAGTCGAGTCGAAGGAACAATAACCAGAATCTATGATGACTACAAACCTGGTATGAATTCGGTGTCATTTTCTATTCGATTACTGGCTTAAATTAACTGTTGCATTTAGGATTGGAACTCCATTAACTAACTTATATGCCTTTGAAAATTTTGTTATTTTGGATTGTTGATAATTTGATGCTAGCTCTGATATTGATATGATTGAATTGGTCTTAATTTCGCTTACTTAAGTTGTTCGTATACATTGAAAGCTAGGTACTTTGCTCTTCGGTTCTCTGTAAAACCGATAAGTTCTTTCAGTATGATCCTCGTTCCTTTCTCTCCTTCCCTTCAATAAAAAAACGGTAAACGAGGGATTGAACAACGGACTTCGAAGACTATTTCCTCATTCCATAAAACCTGCTGCTAGAGTAAAAGAGGAAAGAGATAAATAAAATATAGAAAATCGCAGAAAAAAAAGAAGAAGAAAAAAAGCAGTAAGCAAAGAAAAAAAAGTGAGAAAAGGGAAAAAAAGACTAGGAACGGAAGTTGATTGATGCTTTATTTGGTATTAGAATTTTGATGGAAAATGTATTCAAGAAGCGTTGATCGATATCCCACAGGTAAGAATGCTGGTTGATATGACTTGATGGTTTGATTAATTTGGGATTTAGAGTAGAAATCATGTTGATTAGATTAGGTGTGGTAAATGCATTGGTTATCTAAAATTAGTGTCTTTAGTTTCAGATGTCTTAACTTTGGGTTTCTGATATTATGAGAGTCCTTGTGTGGTCCGGTTTCAAATCTCTTCTTCGGAATTTATTTTTGCTTTACTTGAGGACAAGCAAATATCTAAGTCTGAGAGAGTTGATATTACTCAGTTTTAATACCTTATAGTGGGTTTTTATACATGCTATTTGGCATGATCCGATTGTTATTCCTTGTTGTTTTGGTGTGTTTATAGGATTCTAGGTGTTCAGGATAGTATTGGAGAAAAATGATTGATTTCCGGAGTTTTTAGGAGAAAAAATGGCGAATCGAAGACGGAGGGATTGATCCAAGTGAAGTGGGATTGATCCGGTGAAGTATGATCGATCTAGGCCTGCTCGTAGGAAGATATCGATTGATCCCTTTGTGGATCGATCGATCCGAACTCCCTAGAAATTTATGTAAAACCAGATCGATCGATCTAAGACGAGATCGACCGATCCCATTGAAGAACATATCGATCCATCCCTACATGGATATATCGATCCTTGTAGCCGAGGAAGAATGAAAATCACCGAAAAGACGCAATCGTCCTCAAGACCTATCTTTAGTTTTCCTTATTAGATTTTATTATTTTTTTTTTATTATTTCAGACTATAAAAGTCTTAGGCTTGGTTTTATTTTATTTTTTTATCGCTTATTTTATTTCCAAAGCTTTCTTAGATAGACAAGCTATGAACTCTATAATTGAATAATATTTCATAACTCTGATTTACTTTAATACAATTTAGTTTTTGCTTTTGAATTCTTTTATTCTTTCAATATCTATGATTTCTACTTTCGTTTCCATGTCTGAGTAGTTACTTTGTTAGGTTTTAGGGTTTCCTAGAGAAACAATGTTTGATTGTTAGGGTTTAACATAATGGATTGAACTTGTTAAGTTCTTAGTCTAGACTTGTTCATAATACATAAAATAGAGTAGCTAACTAGTTCATTGATTTTAGAATTATAATCTCAAAGAGATTTGGTTTAGAAGTTTGATCTAGTCTATATGAGTACATGTTCCTGCTTGCGAGATTATGGTTTTGAATGTCTATGAACTTATAAAATTTGTACTTAATGCTTGATTGAATTGTTAGACATGCGAGAGTTTATGGGGGTGATTGGTAGTGGCTTTTTTGGCTTGAGCATACCTATAAGATAATAGTGTGTAAAATTTTGTTTTATCATTACATAATTATAAATATGACATAATATTATTTTAGCAAATATTTATTTATTATTAAAAGTAACAGTCACAACTTTTACAGTTTTGGTTACTAATCAGACTTTTAATATCATTTTTAAAAAAAGTTACAGCTGTTACAACCAAAACCTCTGCAACCAAAAGTTAGTAGTAAAAGTCAATAGTAACAGTTATTACCAATCATGCCATATATCTGATAATTCAAATATAGGGCATAATACTCTGAGAGGAGACTAATATATTTCTGTCTTTAATGTTGAGAACTATTTTCAATGAAAATCCTCCATGTTAACCTTGGCCTTTAAACTTGATACCTGTTTATTTACCATTATTTCTATTTCTTAATGAGAACCACTATTTTATTTGTTCTTAGCTTACTTCGATTTAAAACTGAGAGTCATACTATCTTGGTCTCTGTGGATTCGTTCCATAATGTACTATTGTGTTTGTTGTTCACTTGTAGTAAATATATATGGGTTAAAACATGAGTGTATGAGTAATGTTGCATTCTGTCAGGTTGTTAAAGTTAAGCCACTTAACCTTTCTCATAATGGTAAAGGCTGCCGACTAGGAGAGGCTAATGATGGACCAAGAATGAAGAAAGTTCCTGCTTGTAGTTGGATCCAAATTTGAGATTACCTTTATTTCTTCTTGTGTAATAATTAGTTAACTACACATTTTATGCATAAATGAAATTTTTAGTTTAATGGTATAATCAAATTAAAAAGGAGTATAATAATCATATTTTGGAGAATGGATTGCACAACTATAAACCGCGTAAAATTCTGCGACCCGATCGATAAAAACATTAAAACCATTGAGTTTTTACACTCGTGTGTACTCAATATTGGATTGATCTGAAAGGTAAACCATCAGAAAAAATAAACAGATAGCTTTTTTAATCTTAGTAAAGGTTTTTGAGATCCACTATATGCGGATTATCAAGTTCTTTAGCCATTTAATGTAGAAAAATGATTGTAAGCTTTGGAACCGATGAAGAAATGTAGATTTGTTGGCTGTAACGACATAATTTTTTTTTTTTAAAAATGTAACAACAGGATTCTTACTATCACTATTTAAAATAAGTTCGTTTTGTATATATTAGATATGTATGCAAAACAAAAATAATATATATTTACATAAATTAATAAATTCTTTTTTTACCGATCGAACACGTTATCGTTGACAAACTTATTTGGAGAAATCTATATAATATTATAAACAAACAGATTTAAAGTTGACAGAGCATGCAATAATTATATATGGAAGGATAATTATGACATTATAAATATACCAGTTTTTAAAAACGATTATTTTTTATATATTTGACATTAGTATATTTGGACCCGAAAGATACACAGAAAAAAACTAAATATATTTAGATTTTAAAATGTTAACGCGTGTACGTAATTATAGATTTTAACCAACGTTAAAATTCAAATTTAGTTATGATTATATTTTTATGTAAATCATATTTTGAAAGTATTCATAATTAAATTAGATTATCCAAAATTAAGAAAATAAATTTTTTATAGATTTCGAATACATATATATAATATTATTATGTGAAACTGAAAGTTAAAAATGAATAAACTATAATTTTTTTAAAAAAAATATGTCTTCTGGGATTGAATTTTTGCTATATTTTTAATAGTTGTATAAAAATAAATATGATAATAAAAGTTAAGACATGTAAATTTTAAAGTTGAAAAAACCAACTTAACAAAAGAACATAAATTTAAAACATGATAATATAAGTTAAGACATGATAAATTATACATATATCAATTTATTAATTAAATTAATGTTGTTATTTTAAAAAATAACAACATGTAAATATTATAGATTTATTATATTTTATGAAGTAGTGACGCCACTGTATATCACTCTACTAATAAATAATTATATTTTATGTCATACTTTGTAAATAAATATATACTCATTATACACTATAAAAATATTTTTTACTATGAACGTATATGTACACTCATTATTTTAAATATTTTTTCTATTTACTATGAACGTATATGTACACTATAAAAAGCCTAATTGCCTTAAAATCTTAACAGACAAAACATAATAATAATAAGGAAACAAGAGAGAGAGAGAGAGAGAGAGAGAGA
>OVBE01004435.1:0-23954 GCA_900406425.1 Iberis pinnata | reverse complement strand
ACCAGACCACCTCAAGTTTGAGTAATAGAATGGCCGTTTTGAGGAAAAAAAAAAACATGTTGTATATCAATAATTATTATTATATTGTTTACGTGTGTTTGCGTAGTCAAGTGAGGAGAGAGATGTCACTATTTTTTATAATGAGTTGTTGTGTGTGAATATTACACTTCAATTAAAGGCTTTGGTTCATGTTGTTGCTCATCTCGCCGTAGTGCTATCTCTCCTTTCTCGTCGTAGATCGGCTCGTCATACAGTGGTTTGTAGGCGTCTATTTCGGTTCCCGCATTTGAACTCTCTCTCTTTAATTTCCTCTTGGGTCTGGCTTGGGAGCTTTGGCTTCTGGTTTTTGCATGGATTCGGCTCTCTTGGGGTTGGCTTACGGTGGTGCTAGGACGAGTCGCGTGGCTAGATGTTTGGTGGTGAGGGTAGAGCTTCCGAACTAGTTAAGATGGACTCGTGACATTTTGTGACTTTTGTTTCGCCTTCTTCCCTGTTTAATTTTTTTGGTTGTGTGTAGGTGCTTTTCTTTCCACTCCGGTTCGTCTTCTGTGTCTTTTCGCGGTGTTTGCCGATCCGAGACAATGACTGGAACGGATGGACTAGGTGGTAGAGTGGTACCTTTCGGCCAGCTCTACTCGTCTCCTTTCGCTCTCTCGGCGGTGCACGGTGTGCGGTTATCTATGGTTTCATCGGTAATTTGCTTCTCGATTGGCATGGGTTACGGCATCGCTAGGTTCTCGATCGTTTACTCTATCTCTTCTGTTTGTCAGAGTTTAATTTCCTGAAGTTGTTGTTCGGGTGATCGTTTGTTCTTGTTCTCGGTTGTTGTGACTTCCCGAGAATTTTTCTCCATTTTTCCTTGAAGTTATGTGTTTCTAAAGGTGCGGCGTCATTCTCTTTCTGTCTCAACTTTCGAGTTTCTTGCGCTCTAGTATACCAGGCGCTCCTGTAGATTCTTAGTTCTCTCTGGTTCTGCGCTACGATTTGTCAGCTACTCGGGTCTTTTGGGTTGATTTGCATCTCCTATTTAACCTTGTGTCATTCATGCAAAGTTTAGCTCTTATCTTTCTTTTTAACTTCTTGATGTGGCCTCTAACTACAGAGAGTTCTCGTCTTTCTCCCGGCTTTGGTATACTTTCACTGGTTGTTCTGTTGTCGTTTTTCTAGTTTTGTTGTATTATATTTTGTATCTTGTATGCGGTTAAAGATCCAATAGATAGAAAAATGATCCCGTATTTATACTTATGAAGCTCTATTTACACATACCCATTTATTGTATATGTCGACAAGTATATTATATATAATACAAATGGATAAACATGATATTTATAATACTCCCCCTTGGTTATCCGTTTATTGAATATGTATTGTCTCGTTAAAAACTTTATCATGAAAAATATGTTGGGATAAAAATCATGATGAGGAAAAAAATAGTACAATGCCACAATTTTCTCATGGAAAGGATAGGTATAAACTTCTCTTCATAGGTCACATAGGTGACGCATTGCAATGCTTTGAACATGCTCTAAAAAGACTGTAGTAGGAAATGCCTTTGTAAAGAGATATGTTGGTTTGTCGTTTGAGCGAATATAATAAACATCAACTTCCTCGTTTTTCTCGAGTTCTTTAGTGTAAGAGAAAAATCTTAGAGGAACTTTTTTTGTTATGTCGCTCTTGATAACCTTCTTTCTGTTGAGAGACACAAGTAACGATATCTTCAAACAATTTTGTTGACTCATTATTTGTGCATAGGCCGATGGCTTTTTGTATATGTTGAGTCAATGACTGGAGATAAACACATTTTTTGCATGCCTTGTGAAGAGAAAGTTTTTATGCATAATTTCAGGAAGTGGCAACCAAAGACTATTTTTTTGGACGCCGCGAGATTGTAGTTCCATCGAATGTAAAAACATATTCGATTTACGACGATCCTTATGTTGGTCGGATACATTACTTGCATCTTCAAAACCGACTAGACCGAATGAAGATTTTCTATAATAAAATAATCCTAAATCAATCGCACTTTGAAGATAATGGAATAAATGCTTTATCCCGTTCCAATGTCTGCGCATAGGACAAACTTTATCTTGTTGGCAGATTGGTAGTAACTGCTATATTTGGTCTACTACAATTTGTAAAATATGTAAGTTCACCAATAGCGTTCATATAATGTACTTCAGTAAATAATAAATCTTCATTATTTTCACAAAGGTCAAAATGGATACTTGTTAATTTCAAGTGATCCATTTACAATTAGACTACTCAAAGGAATTGCTTATCCATACTAAAGCGTTTTAATAGTCTTTTAGTCTAATTTTTTTTTGATGCACAAATATTCCATCTTGGTGGTGCTCTATTTAATGACCAAGACAAAACTTTGTCATTCTAAGATATTTCCTTTTGACTCTTCTTTCATATGAATTCTTGCATCATCTATATTCTTTTGAGTCCAATTATGTTGAGGTGATCAACATATACAACAATGATCACAAATCCATTTAATGATTTCTTAATAAATACACAAGGGCACATTGTATTGTTGACATATCCTTTTTCAAGAAACATTCACTTAAGCGATTATACCACATTCAGCCAGATTGTTTTAATCCACAAATTGATCGCTGTAACTTGACCGAACTAATTTATTTAGATCTTTTAGTGATATTTGATCCTTATGGAATCTTAAATCCTCCATGGATTTTAATATAAATATCATTATCAAGCGATCCATATAGGTATGCAGTCACTACGTTCATAAGGTAAATTTCTAAATTCATATAAACCATAAGCCTCATTAAGCACTTCAATGTGATTGCATCCATAACCGTGGAATTGTTTTTCATAATCTTTTCTCGGTATTTGACAAAAACCTTAAGCCACAAGTCGTGATTTATAGCATTTGACCTTATGTCCCTCATTTCTTTTTTGCATGAAAACCCATTTACATCCGACTTGAATTACACTCTCATGTGCATGAAAATAAATCTAAAGACATCCCGTTTATTAAGGGAGAGTAATTATGTTCTCATGACTATTTCCATTTCTCCCAATCTGGCATTTCTTGGCCCTCTAATACGGATGTTGGGTTTGGATTATCATTTTTCATGATCCATGTCTTTGGAAATAGAAAACGAGAACGATCCATTAATATCTTCTATCTCATCTCTAGCCCATAATTTTTACGATATGAACATAGTTAATGTAGATCTCATACTTTTCTATATTATGTTCATCTTCTTGATAATTTTCTTTTCATGGTTCTTCTTGAACCTTTTCATTTATGTTTGCTAGGCATTTTCTTTATTTGGTTCTTCTAGAACTATTTCATTGTGTTCTCCCACTTCTTCTTTTTTAAGGAGGTTTTTTATCTTTAGAGCCTATTGGCCTCCCCATCTTTAATTGAAAATTAGGTTCATTCGCTTTGCTCCCATTAGTTTTGCATTCATGAACAATAACTCTAGATGAGGCATTAGCAGCGAGTAGATATGATTTTTTCACTCTTTATATATGTGAACTTATCTGGTAATTCATTTGCCAAATTTTGAAGATGTACACTTTTTTACTTTCATTGTACGTTGTTCTGTAGGGGGATCAAGATATGCTAAAGAGGGTGTAAGCCATGTAATGTCTTTTAGCTCTTGTTTAATTCTTCCCCATAGTGCTAGAAATTTACCTTCATTAAGGTGGACATCGACAAAATGTGTCGTAAGCATATCACCAGTTTACGTTTCGAGGTATCTAATAATACTCGGTAACGTATACCCAATATGTATTCTTAATCTTTGTTGGTGATTCCATTTTTATTCTTTGTGGTGGGGGGTATCGTTACATAAACCGCACAACCAAATACTTGGAGATGAGATACATCTAGCATTTTACCATATATTAATTGAAAAGGATTATATTCATTATATGTGCTTGGTCTTAACTAGACCAAAGCTGCAACATGTAATATAGCATGTGTGGGAATCAAAATTCGCACTGTCTGATTTCCGTTAGTTAAGGAATCAGAGGAACCCCAATCTTGCAGAGATCCCAGATTTCTGTGAGTCAAACATAAAAAGATTATAACGCGATAAACAATAACGAAATACGAGATTAAAACTATGAAAGAGGACCGAATCTCGTGAGAGGGTTACAATCAAGTGATAGTCTCGTCCGTAAAAATAGTCGGCAAGTATCCAAGAACTAACAACGTAGAGTGTAAATAACCTACTTGAGTCACAGCTCACTAGCAAGAACGGAAAATAATCTAAAATCCTAAGTATTTTGGTCTAGATAATATACCTTGTATGTGCCCCTTCTCTTCATCTCTCTTATATAGGCTTTAGGGCCTTTTTCGTCTTCTGTTCCTCCACAGAAATCTTCCTTTTCTGGTTTATTCTTTAGCAGAAATCTTCCTTTTCTGAATTTCTTCCATTTTTTTACGGCTTTCAGGACAAGCTTTGACCATCGTTGCGTTTGGGCTCGATTTTTATCTAGCATTATAAGTGCGATGTTATTGTGTTTTAGGCCTTGGTGGGCTGTTTTATGGTTAAGCCAATTTTTACGGTTCTCATCGGAGAACCAAGCTTTCACACGATGATATGATTGAAAATTTTCGGAAAGATTATACCGATCGTGTAAGTGAGATAACGTTGGCATTTAAGTTATCCGTTATCGTTTTATATGATCGATAATAATGAGCGAGTCCTTACGACTGTTCTGAAGAATGACTAATTTGATCGCATAGTTATGATAATCCTTGGCGTTTTGACAGTGCATTATCATTTTATTACATTAACTCCATACGAGAAGATTCTTTCCCAAGTCATAGGAAATATTCGTAGAGCAAAGTTCCCCTCGCTATTCAGGATAACTGGAACCGTTTATACGATTACTTCGAGACTTATGCAAGTTTTACGATTTTTATTGTAGAACTCCAACAAAAACTTGGAATGATACGAAACGAGAAATGAGAGGTTCTTGATGAAGTCAGCTCACCAATTGGCGAGCTGAACACGCGTTGTTCTGCTCGCCAACTGGCAAGATGAACTTGCATGGTTAAGCTCGCCAACTGTCGAGCTGAACGTGTGTGGTTGACAAGCTGAAAATGTGTAGTTCAGCTTGCCATTTGGCGATCAGAACGTCCGTTGCTCAGCGTATGTCTTTTTGATTTTCCGTAAATGTCTGTCAAGGTCTTTCATATTTCTCAGATGTTGATTTTGAGGATGCTTGTCTCGATCTAGACGTTGGGTCTAAGCGGATTGTCTTGCATCAGTAATACCTTAGTAATAAGAAAACTCGGTGGGAAAAAACCTTTTCGACTAAGGACAAAACAGTGAGATAATCGCTTAGCGATTCTATGATTGTTGGTCGATTTTTCTGAAACATATCGCCTTTCGTCATTCGGAAGTATCGTGGCTTTAGTTTGTTTGTTCTGTTGATTGGGATTGGTTTGGTTTGATGCTTGGATTGACGGTTCTGAGACATTAATTTTTCGTGACCGTTTTGACCCAACAGTTAGCCCCCCAGCTCAAAAGAATCGTTGGGACATTCTTGCGAGGTATACGGTAGGTTAAGTTAGGCGAAACTAATGGCTAAAAGTCTGAGAACTTTTCGTGTGCGACTTGACGTCATCGTGGACAACTAGACTTCATTGTGGACGACCAGACTTCAACATGGATGACCAAACTTTGTCGTTGGCTATCGGAATTTATCGTGGGCGACCAGACTTCATTATGAGTGACCAGACTTCATCGTGTGCGACTATACTTCATCTTGGGTGACCAGACATCATCGTGGGTTACCAGACTTCATTGTCATGGGTTACCAGACTTCATCATGGGTGGCCAGACTTCGTCGTGGGTGGCTAGACCTTGTCGTGGTCGGTCACACTTTGTCGTGGGCAACCAGACTTCATCGTGGGGATCAGACTTCATCGTAGGAGACTAATCTTTTCCATGGGCGACTAGACTTCATCGTGGATGAACAGACTTCATCGTGGGAAACCAGACTTTGTCGTGGGCAACCATACTTTATCGTGGGCAACCGGACTTTGTTGTAGGCGACCAGACTTTGTCATGGGTGTGGGAACTGAAATTTGCACTGTCGATTTTTGTTAGTTACTGAAAATCAAAGAAAACCCCGATTTTGCCAGAGATCCTGATTTTTTTGTGAGTCAAACATTAACAAGATCAGAATACGCAAAACAAGCAATAAAAGTACAAAATTAAGAATTCGAAAAATAGGGTGAAAGAGGTGTCTTATTTCGACTCGTATTAGCGTGATATAATCTTATGATAGTCTCGTCCACAAGAATATGTCAGCGAGTATCCAAGATCTAACAATGGAAATTGATAACCTAAATGAGTCGTATCTCGTTAAAATAATCGTCTGGGCATGGTTGCTCGATTCTTCTGAAACATATCCTCTATGGTCTTTCGAAAGTATCGCAAATTTAGTTTAGTTTGCTCGATTCTTCTGATACACTTTTTGACCCTAAGAGTTAGCCCCACAGCTCACAAGAATCATTGGAGGGAGTAAGGTTTATGGCTCAAAAGTCTGAAGATGAATGGTAAAAAATTTCTCTATAAATTTGAGATGTTACCTTTTAAAACTTCACTCATCGACTTTTCGAAAAATTCTCAAAGGTAGAAACTCTGTATTATCTCAAACCTTTTATTGTTTTCCCATTTTCATTATGAATTCAAATTTCAAAGTTGTCGCGAATGCGCTACCATCTATCTTCAGTCTCGACAGCTTGCGGGTTCAGGGCGTAGATGTGGTGCCGAAGGTCGAATTTTTGAGACACTCGATTGACCCAGGGTATGCAGAGTCGTATTGGCGCGAAATATGTGGCGTTGAGGCTACGCCACCCAAGTCATGGTGTTCGTAGGTCCTAAATTTGGCAGCAATGCTGATAATCTTAGCGATTGTCGAGACTCCTTTAGTGCTATCCGAGAATTCTTCCGAGTCTTGGACGACGCTGTGTTTCGTCTTCTGAAGCATGAAAAAATATCTTGCGACCCGCCTAGTGTTTCCTTCACTTACTACAAGGCGCACCTCTTATACCGCCGGTTATGATATCCCATTCCAGGAGTTGTATTTGAATTTTTGCGGCGATACAACATGTCGATCGACTAGATTATGCAGCGTGGCCTTCAACTCCTCGTTGGTATTCTAGTCCTGAGCTATGAGGGAAGGACAAGTTTGGATACCGACTATCAAACAACGTTCCTTCACCCGAGGGGTCTGAGTGGTTCGCTATAGTACTACTTGGTTCCGAGGAAGATAATGTCGATCATCAAATTGTTCTAGTCGCATATCCACGATTGGAAAAAGCATTATTTTTTGTTAGATTAATGGCGCCTCAATCGAAGAGAGTTTCATTTCCCGTATTAAGCGAAATGGGGTCCAATGGTACTCGGTCGGACATTTGAGTGGCTTTCGATCTATTAATGCCTAACGCATATTTTTGTTTTGTGCAGTTGTTTATCCTCTTCCACCTTTTCTGCAGGATTTGTATATTGTCCTAAAGATTCTTAGGGGCGGTCAGACTCCATCGTAGACGACCAGACTTTACCGTGGGTGACCAAACTTCATCATGGGCGATCAGAATTTGTCGTGGATGACTAGACTTTGTCTTGGGCAACTAGACTTTTTCGTGGCCGACTAGAATTTTTCGTGGCCGACTAGACTTTGTCGTGACTGCCTAGATTGGGAAAAATGATAAGTTCAAGCAAGTGTATTGGTCCCTCGAGGAATATCGTGAATATCGCAGTTCCGTGGACATCTTGTGTCATATCGAACATGCCGACTATTTGTATAACAACGAGATGGACAAAATTTCTGGTTATATGAAGAGGTGTGGGGGGGGGTTAGTTTTTTCTTATACTATTGTTTTCATAAGTTTTTCCTAACTTTTAGAAGGGAATTCAATATGGTTTCCTTGTGTTGGACGAGGCCTTCAAGGCACGTGACCATGAGGCACGAACAGATTGGTTCAGACCCGAGATCCTCAAGGATGAGAACTCTTGTTTGACAGAAGATATGGAAGAATGGGTGCGGAAGGAAGAGTCCAAAATTTGCCATGCAATGAGGCGTGCTAACTGCAAGGGTTCTTTCATAACGGCGGATCGCTCTACTCGGTTTCCAGCCCGTTTTCATTGATTTGAAAAAGCGCACCAAACCGCCGAGGATTATTGCGAGTGCTACGGTTCCATGAGTTCCTTGTATCGTACCACACAACATGATTACTCGTACTACATCAAGATGAATAAAATGTCTGGGTATATTGATAAGTGCGAAGATGTGAGTCTCTGATCCCTCCAATTGAAGCGGAGGTTCGAGAGTGATGAGATATGATCCCTGTTTCTCCTGATTTTGAGGATGTCGAGACTGTGGCGTGTGCTAAAGAGTAGGCGGTGGAACAGGATTTGAGACCATTTGGTGCAACATGTTCTAGTTATTATGATCCTGGTCAATGAAGAACGTGGGCTCGTACAATGGGAGTATGTTCCCTGTTTATGATTTTGGCCGATTGTGGCCTGTTTTTAGTTTAGTGGGATTGGCTTTAAATCCTTGCCGCTCTGCGGCTTTTTGTAAGTTATGTTTATGTTAATATATATGGTTTAGTTATCGAGACAAAGTTATGAGTACTCAATTCGTATTTCATCCTCTGATTTGTCGCTACGTTTAGCTTATCTGTTTTGGACGTGAGTTTTTCAGAAAATCTAATTTCCGAGTTATGTGGATTTGCGTGTGTGAGAGACAAGACAAGTTTAGGGATCTCGTATTAGTTTTTGATACTATGTCTAGAGATGTTACATACCATTATGATGGGTGTAAGACAAGACCTAGGTTTTTTCTCGGATTTAGGGGTGCGTAGACTATCCCAACTTACATATCTCATTTACAATTTCAACCTGATTCTGTTTTGATATCGGAATCTACGATATATTCGCATCGATTGGGAACCGAGCATCTCTTCGAAATAATTTTAAGTGATTTGGAGGTGCTGACCAGTATTTTGGTTTTTATAACGCTTTAATCTTGTGTTAGATGCATGGGAACGAATCTTTCGAAAGGTTAGGTGACTAGTTCGTCCGTCCAGGCGATTTGACGGGCTCAATTTAGGAGCGAGTGGTTGCTCGTTTTTTGGTTTTGAAGTATGTGTAGAGTAAGTTCGTACGAGTTTGGAAGTTAATTTTCGGAAATTCGTGACGTCTTGATTTTTCCGAAAGTTCTTACTCCGTCGAAGGTTTTGCGTTTTAGAATGTGTTTAAGAGATGTTTTGTCGGATTGTCGAAGGGCATGCTTGTCCTTGCGAATGAGGAATATGCTTGTCCTTGTTCGGGTTATACGATGATTTCTGTTTTTACTTAGGAATTTTTTGAGGTTAGTTGAATACGTTTAAGATGTAATGAGATAGTGGTAATTTCTAAGTAAGAATGCGTTTTTGTTATTGCGGAAAAGTTGCAAAAATACCGAGTACATGAGTGTAGATATTTTGAAACATGGGAGTATATGTATACGTACCCACTCCCCCACTTTTTTAGAGAGGGGGACAACTGCACTTTTCTTGCGAAAAGTTGCCAACGTATCCATTTCAGAGATCAAGTCGTCTTGTAGTCCAGTTCATTATCATGAGTATGATTACTCTATTGGTGATGTTGCGTCGTCCTTTTTGGCCGCTGTGGCTATACTTGGGCCTGTCTATACTTGGGCCTGTCTGGTTGCTCTGTTATGTATGGTATTTTGGACTAGGAGGGGTGGTCGCCTTTTTAAGTTGAGCCATTTCTCGAATTGAAGAATCTGGTTTGTGCTTTCCCAAAATGTTTTCAAGTTTTTCAGAAGCGTTTTTGGTTGATGGTTGAGTTATCTTGGCTTGTTTAAGTCCGATCGCTGGCGTTGTTGTGACCCATCTCAGTTTTTTCTTACCTAGGAAGCAGATTCTTGCTTGTTTCTAACATCCCTAGATTGCGGATATTCCGTGGGGCGTCAACAATTTTTTGCCTAAAGGGTAAGTTGATAGGAATGCTTTCTTGGAGTTTATCCAAGACCTTCTGATGATCATGTTATAGATGGCAGGATGGTCAAAAATCGCGAATTCTACAGTTTTGGTGACTTCTTTTGCCACGGCCAGGAGCTGAATCGATCTGAGATTCATAGTTGTCGTGCCGTAGAAACCAGTGAGTGGTTTTGGCGTGGGCGTGACTTTGGACAGTTTGATTCCACTCCTGTTTAGCGTATCGTAAAAGATCACATTTACCGTACTTCTCGTATCCACGAGGATTCTTGCGACCTCGAGGTCTCTTATGACGAGATCGACTACGAGAGGGTCGCTATGAACGGTGACTATTCTGACAACTTTGCTTTCGTCGAAAGTAATCGCATTATTTGGCGAATCGGAAGTTGAGAATAGAAGGTGATCGGGCCAGTTGGCGTTCGATTCAGCTTTGCGATGATACCCTTTTATTTTGACAGTATTGCAATCCTCCGACTATCATGTTTACTCGGCGGTGATTGACGTTGCTGACTTTGTCCTCATGCTATCTTCTGCGCTTCCCTTTCGTTCAGGGACCTTAGGGTGCGTTGTTTCCTGGCGGCGCCTGGTCGGACCTAGGTGGTCAATTAGTCCCTCTGATGAGATCGTTTACGCTAGATAATTCTAACATCACTCCCACGAGTAGTTTTGCCGTTAGCCTTGCTAAAAGAATTTTGCAGTTCACCGTGTAGTGACCCTTTGTTTGGTGGAACTCGCGGTAGGTGTTTTTGTCGTAAGATATGTTTCGTTCCATGAAATCTCAGAGAGATTTGTCTTCCCTTTGGGATAACCTCCACAAGTCGACGTCCAAAATTTCTCTATCCAGAAACATAGAGTACTATTTGAGGACTTCCGAAGAGAGTTGTCCAAGCTTTCGATGGAGTTGCATTTTACTCGCGAGAACCATTCAAGATCCGCTTTGTTGAGGTGTTCGGAGAAAAGGATTGTTTGAACTTGTTGTTTGACGTTAAAGAAATTGCTTGATATCCTGCTTCTAGCAAAAAAATGTGGAACCAAATTCGCGCTGTCCAATTTCTGTTAATTAAATAAAATCATGGAGAACCCCAATTTTTAAGAGATCCCAGATTTCTGTGAGTCAAACGTAAAAAGATCAGAACGCAATTAACAAGAATTAATACGAGATTTAAAGTATAAAATAGGCAAAACAAGTCTTATTATAAATCTCGTGTGCGTGTTACAATCAGTGATAGCCTCGGCCGTAAGATTAGTCGGCAAGTATCCTAGAACTAATAACAGAGACTGTGAATAACCTAATTGAGTCGCAACTCACTAGGAAGAACGGAAAATAAACTAAAATCCCTAAGTATTTTGATATGGAGAACTGAACCTGTATGTGCCCATTCTCTTCATCTCTCCTATATAGGCTTCAACGTTGATCCATCTTCCTTTTTCGTCTTCCGTTCCTCCGCGGAAATCTTTCTTTTCTGCTTTATTCTTTTGCGGAAATCTTTGTTTTATGAATTTTTCCATTTTCTTCACGGCTTGCAGAATAAGCTTCCACCTTCATTGCGTTTACACTCGGTTCTCATCGAGAATCATAAGTGGGCTATTATCGTGTTTTAGGCCTTGTTGCACCGTTTTACGGTTTAGGCAATTTTTATGGTTCTCATCGAAGAACCAAGTTTTCGCAAGATGATACAATTGAAACTTTGCGGAAAAATTATATCAATAGTGTGAGAGATATAACGTCATCGTTTAAGTTAGCCGTTATCGTTTTATAGGATCGATAAATACGAGCGCGTCCTTACAACCATTATGAAGAATGACTATTTCGATCGCATAGTTATGATAATCCTTGGCGTTTCGACAAACAATTATCGTTTTATACGATTAAATCCATACGAGAAGATTTCACTAACCTTCCACAAGTCATAGGAAATAATCGTATAGCTAAGGTGACCTTGGTGTTTAGGATAACCTGAGCCATTTATAGGATTACTTTGGGACTTATGCGAGTTTTACGATTATTCTTGCAAAACTCCAACGGAAACTCAAAATGATACGAAACAAGAGATGGGAGGTTCATGACGAAGTTAGCTCGCCAACTGGCGAGTTACGAGTGTGTTGTTCAGTTGATTTCGCTAGTTGGTGAGCTGAAAGTTCGTTGTTCAGCGCATATATTTTTTCTTTTCTGTAAAAGTATATGTCAAGGTATTTCATAATTATCGTACGTCGATTCCGAGTATGCTTGTTTTGATCCCGATGTTGGACGTAAGTGAATTGTCTTGCCTCGTTCAAACCTTAGTGAAAGGAAAACACGGTGGGAAAAAAAATTCTCGAGTAAGGACAAAAGAGTAATCGCTTAGCGATTCTACGATTGTTGGTCGGTTCTTCCGAAACATATTCTCTATGGTATTTCGGAAGGATCGCGGCTTTAGTTTGTTTGTTCCGTTGATCGGGATTGGTGCGGTTTGATGCTTGGATCGGTGGTTCTAAGACATCAATTTTATCATGACCGTTTTTGACCCCAACAGCATGTCCCCATATTAAAATAAGGAGTTATGTTCTTAAAATTAACGGCCTTGCAATCAGTTCCAATCGTTCAATCAATGACAGGCCATGCCATTTTTCATGGATATGTGGAACCGAATGTTCAACATCGATTCCCTTTGACATGCAATAGTCATTAAAAACTTGTGAAGTTAAGTCACCAGCGTTATCAAACCTTACTTTATATAGCATAATCAAGAAACTATGCTCTTAACCTGATTATTTGGGTAATGAATTATATGAAAGACATATTTTGGCTTTGGCTTGTGAAGGCCGAGTTATGAGTTTTCCTTGAGAATCTAAATGGCCCGCATGGTGGATGAATAGGTCCACATATATCAAAATGTTTTTTTTTTCTTAGAAGAATAGGGATTCATTCCCAACTTTGGCTTGTGAAGGCCGAGTTATGAGTTTTCCTTGAGAATATGCAATACAAGATAACTCATTTGATTGTTAAATCTTCTAATTTCTCAATGGATGCCCATTGGAATATCGCAAAATTTTTCTCATCATAACTGAACCTGGATGGCAAAATCTTTCATGCCATACCTTGAATGTACTAGTAAAATTTGATTTTACTATGATATATGGTTCAATTAAAATTGATAAATGTTCCAATCTTTCTTTATTTTTTGAAATATTTCAAATGTATTCAATGCCATTTTTATTTATAGTCTCTATGTGATATCCATTTAAGTGGATATCTCTGAAACGTAATAAGTTTCGATGAAATTTAAGAAAATATAATGAAATATAACACATTCGTTATTTAAATTTTGTCCACCTTGGAATTAAAAAAAATTAGCTTTTTCAATGCCTATATTCATCCTTGCACTATGAAATAAAGTATCCACGCTTCCAGCAGAATTCTTTATATTGAGACTGCAAAAATATTTTTAATCTTTAAGTATAATGTGCGTTTTTGGACTATTTTCCAGACATATATCTTCATTATTTGTCTCATTCTCTGACATTGTTAGACATTAAAATATAAAATATGAATTAACTAAAATATAAATTATGAATTAACTGAGCAATAGCAACATTTACATTGCATAATTAACTCAAGAATTACATAGCAAACACTGTGGAACTAGGATTTTACTGTAGAATATTATTATCCAATCCAAAAAAAACCCGTCCACATAAAACACAATTAAAAAAAGCAACATATTTTGGTTTAAAAAAGCAATATATATGCATCATGGGATATGAATTTTTTTTTTTTTTTTTGGTCAACTCATGGGATATGAATTCACTCATACGTACACACATTCTTTTTGCCATACTCTTACGCGTATATTTTAAAAAATAGTTAGTTAGTCTAATGAGTTAAAAAAAAAATCTATTACGAATATAACAATAAAAATACGTTTTCCAACACAACGATAAAAATCAAAATTTTATATAAAAATCCAAAAATAAGACTTTCACAATAAAACAGCAAAATTATAATTTTTTGCAAAAATCGCAAATTTATGTTTTCCCGTCAAAAAGACCGTTAATTTTTTAAGTCAAAAATGTAACACGTTTTTAGCCAAAACCGAAAAAATATTTGAAAGGCAAAATTCGAAAAAATGATCATGTTTCCTCGCCAAAATCGTAAAATCATGTTTTTCGGTCGAAATCGCAACATCAAATTTTCCTCCAAAATCCAAAATAATGTTTTTCCACAAAAACCGCAAAATATTTGAAAGGTAAAAATCACAAAATTTATCATGTATTCTCGCCAAAATCGTTAAATTATGTTTTCCCGCCGAAATCGCAAAATCATGTTTTCCTCAAAAATCCAGAAAACATGTTTTCCCATCAAAATCGTAAAATATGTTTTCTCTCAAAAACTGCAAAATCACTTTTTCTCTTCAAAACCAAAAAAGAATGTTGTCCCGCCAAAAAGGCAAATTCACGTTTTCCTGCGAAAATTGCAAAATCATATTTTCCTACAAAAATAGCAAAATTATGTTTTCACGTTGCAAAAGCACGTTTTTTTGCCAAAATCGTAAAATCATGTTTTCTCTCCATTTCTAAGAAATCATGTCTGCGTCCCATAACCGAAAAATTATGTTTTGCATGTTTTCCGCTAAAATTAGCAAATTATATTTTTCTAGTAAAACAATAAAATAACATTTTCCGCCAAAACATTAAATTACTTTTGTCACCAAAACGTTGAAATATGTTTTTTGTGAAAATATGATTTTACGATTTTTTCGAAAAAGCATAATTTTTGGTTTTAATATAAAAAAACTTGATTTTGAAGTTTTAGTGGAAAATCATATTTAACATGGTCAAAAGAACAAAAAGTTCATATGAGTAACCTATTACCCTATTGAGTAACCTATATGCTTGTTCAAATATCCAATTTTGACCCACATTTTTTGTAAAGTGATAAAACTCATACCTATTATTTATGAGTATGGGTAAACTTATGGACTTTAACCAATTTTGAAAACCATAATTGGAACTAACTTCTTAGTCGATATTAGAAATGGTTTATGAAACTCTTGCCATATACAAAATAGAAATATGAAGCACATGCAGCCAAACTAAGAATCCAAGCTATTTAACTAATACAAAGCTCAAAGCTTCAAGTTTAGATCTGGAAGAGAATTCTCCACATCCCGTGCCTGTTTGACCTCCAAGAATCTCACTTCAGTTTCACCTAAAATGTCATTTTTGGCTTTAGACGCAACCGCGTGGGGAGCTTGCCTGAAACTCCCTGGCCAGAGCATGTCAGCCTCATCTTCATCGACGAAAAGAGGACCGAAATACTCCTGGTTGAACCTGGCAATGTTCCTAATAATGGTTTCTTGAGTTGGCCTCGTAATGCCAAGTGCGTGAGCCCGAATACCCAATGTTTGAAACGATGTCGTGTTAGCGTGTAGTGGTTGACATGAATAAGTGTTACGACCCATACGCATTGCACGTTTTGCGAGCGTTCTCTCGCGTTTGTGAGCGTTTTGGTGACCACCAAGAGCCTGAGAACTATAAAACTTCCGTTGACAATAGTTGCAAGAGAATACTCTTTTTGGTATATGAGGTTGTTTTTGTTGTTGTTGCTGCTCCGGGTCGCTACTTTCGCTAGTGCTCGAATGTGGCATCGTCAAACATGATGTCTCAACATCCATATTGTTTTCGTTGAAACATAAGCTAAGACTCAGAGACATGGGTTTGTTTTTGTGTCTTACCGGAGACAAGGTCGACGCGACTTGGCGAGTGGTACCGTCCGAGTAATCATCTTCTAAAGAAGCTTCAATTTCGAAGTCTAAGATCGGTCTCATGATTATAACAAGAACTGACGTTGTTTCTTTTCTTTATCTGCAATTATTATTTTAGCAGAGAATGTTGATTGAGAAGTATGTACAAAAGTTTTAAATTGAACAGTACTACAATTAGTTCGGTCCAAATAAAGTCGATAATGTCGCAAAATTATTCTAACAAAAATAATGATATAAATAAATATAAAAAAACTAAGAAATGTGGGAACATTGGTGTACAATGAATGGTTCTAGTGAGTCAATGAGTAGACAGCATCAAAATTGCCAAATTTAGTACTGACATATCCATCAAGCAGTCAACTCTAAACTAATTGAATTCTTCTATATCTCACTAAGCTAAAAATTAACATGGCCTTCATTTATGTTGTTACTAGGTATCAAACAATCTCTCCAATTTAAATAGAGATATCCTCAAAAATATAACAAAAAAATAATTATTTTCAAAAATATATCATACAATAAATTTGTTTTTAAATTCAAATTTTAAGTCCTATATTCAAATCTATCTAAACCATAAACTCTAATTAGTGAACCCAAATCCATATATTCAATTTTAAACTTTTAAAATTCAATTTTTATGTTTTTTGATATTTATGAAAAAATATTAATGATATTTTTAAAATAAATGATAACATGTGATATTCTTAAAACATAAAATTATTTTATGATATTTCATGAAGTTCCTCATTTTTCACATGAAATTCTTCATTTTTCACATGAAAATTCCTCACCTATAAATATGAGTTATGATAACACCGCGATATTATTTCCTTTAAAAAACGGAAATCCAAAAGAAACAAAATTTTATACAGAGATATATACAAACCGACAAACAAACACACACAAAGCAACACGCCAAAAACAGACAAAGAGATGTAGAGAAAAGATCTCCAAGAACAAAATCAGCTCACATTTGAACCAGATCCATAATCTATATAATTATCTCCTCCTAAATATGATATATTTTAATTACACCAATAAAATTTAATTGTAGAGCATGATGATTCACTAAGATCTCTTGTTTTGTTTTATTTAATAGCATCCAGTAAGATCTAGTCCCTATTTTATTCTTAAAAAAAGAATCGAGAGACAAAACAGCAAGACTATAAACTATTTTAACAGAAATATAGTAACAGTATAGCATCTGAACTGGAAATGAAGATAGTTACAATGATGAGGATGCTTATATTTATAGTTAAATGTTAGGGCATCCCTTGTTTTTTTAAAGCAAAAAAAAAAGAAAAAATTAGTAGAAAGTAACATAAATGGCAATATATGACACAAACCTTCTCAAAGGTTTACAATTATAATAATACTTGCTTAAAATTATATAGAATAGGAAATCAAAGAGCAAATAGATGGAAGGTCTAAGATTTCCAACAAGAATGTTGATATACCTTAGGATGATAAGGAGACAAAGGCTTGGGTGAGAGTTATGATTAGCTTTGTCTCCATCGTTTTGATGCTTTAAAATGAAAGAGAAGAAGTGGGGAAGAGAGAGGAAAGCGTTAAGATGAGTTTGTGATTGTGAGTGTGTTATGTTTGGTTTGGGAGCACAAAAGAGGAGAGAGTGGATTGTATAGTGTAAGATGATTGTTTTATTATTTATGGGAAAAGCTAAGGTTGCTTTGAGTGTTAGTGGAGGGGACAATGTTGGGACGTCTCACACTTAAGTCAGACTACAGTTTTATTTTATTTTCCTTTAAATTTGTGACTTTTATAATAATTCACCATGTATGTGTGTGAGATTCAATTGGTTTCTTAGTCAGGTACATAACTATATTAATAGTTTATTAGTCTAGTTTTAATCATAGAGTAGTATTGGGATATATATTGTTAGGATATGATAAATATAAATTCCTATATTGATAATATAGGACATGTTGTTATTTTTATTTTCATATACATATGTACTTTGACCTGCCTTCTATACAACACACGTTATTCTCTTTTACACCAACTGTTTCCTGGTATCAGAGGAAGGACTTTAATCCCTTGTATCTTTTCTACCATCTCCTCTAAAATAGAGATTCATCTCTTCTTCTTCTAATTCTAAATCGACAACATGTCGGAAAATTCATCTACCTCATCGATACCTCATATTACAACTTCTAACTCATCACCTTATCTTTTCATTGACTTTTATAATCCAGGAGCGTTGATTTCTTCAGTGATTCTTAAGGAAGACAACTATCAACAGTGGTCAGAGGAGCTACGTAATTCTCTTCTAGCTAACCAGAATCTTGGTTTCATTGATGGAAGTGTTCCGAAACTTGCTTCAGATCCGGATCTCGCTATGTGGAAAGTTGCAAACTCGATGATCATTGGGTGAATCCACACCTCAATTGATCCTACTAAACGTACTACGGTGTCTTTCCTATCTGATGCATCATCACTTTGGGAAAGCTTAAAGGCTCTTTTTTTTTGTTGGGAACGGTGTGCGTAAACAGGTTTTGAAAGACAAAATATCAACTTGTAGACAAGATGGGCAATCGGTTCTCACTTACTATGGCCGATTGTCAAAATTATGGGAAGAACTTGAGAATTACCGCACCACTCACACATGTACATCTACAGCTGCAACTGATATTTCAGAAGAACGAGAAAACGATCGCGTTCATCAGTTTCTCTTTGGACTTGACTTGCCACGATTTAGCTCTATCCGATCAACTATTACTGGTGAAGACCCTTTACCGTCGCTAACACAAGTGTATTCTCGAGTGATCCGAGAAGAGAAAACCTGAATAATGTTCATAACAAGGAAATGATCAAGATCGATGCTGTTGGATTCTCGGTAAAAATAGAACATCTCTCTTTGGCTACGGCGGTCTCGGGATCACAGTTCCGAGATAAATCAACACTTTTCTGCAATCATTGTAATTGAATGCTTCTTATTGCACGGTTACCCGGACTGGTGGCTTGAACAAAATCATCAATCTGGGAATTCTTATTCCTCTGCTGATTCTTGAACAAACTCACGTGGTGGAAGATCCTCTAGAGGCGCATGCAAGGGACGTGGACAAGCTCATAGTGCCTAGACTTCTTCAATTGATGCTGGTTAGTTGTCGCAGATATTGAGTGTTCTTCATTCACAACAACCAGCTTCCTCTATCGACAAATTGTTTGGTATAGTGAATTTTTGTGATGTCATTATCGACACATGTTCTTCGCACCACACGACAGGCGATTCAAGCTTACTTACCCAACTTGTTACTATCAAGTCTACTCCTGTCATCTTTTCTGGTACTATCTCTCGTGCAACACAATGTGGTACCCTCTCTTTGAATTTAGAATATGCTTTACACAATGTGTTATTTTTGCTAGATTTTACTTGCACTCTTACTTTGGTTTCAATGTTGCTTAAAAAACTAGTTCCATAGCTATTTTTACTGATACTCTGTGTTTTCTTCAAGACCGTTTCAAGAGGACGCTGATTGGATCGGATGAAGAGTGGGTGAAGAGCAGTTTGGAATGTACTATTTTACTAGACTGACATCTGCTCGTGTCAACAAGGTTGCATCGAGATCTCCTTCTACTGTTTTGTTACACCGTAGATTAGGTCACCCTTCCTATAGTGTTTTAGCTTCTATTCCTGGTTTTTATATATATACTAGTGGTTGAGACGATGTTAAACATTGTGATGTTTGTTTCCGTGCAAAACAATCATGTGAATGTTTCCCTATTAGTCTTAATAAAACTTTAGATTATTTTTCACTTATGAATGTTGATTTTTGGGGTCCGTATCGTGTGTGGTCTTCTTGTGGAGCTTGTTATTATCTTACTCTGGTTGATGACTTTTCCAGAGCAACTTGGACCTTCTTGATGAAAAAAAAATCAGAAGTTACCTCTCTTATTTGAAATTTCTTTGCAATGACCGAACGCCAGTTTGAAAATTTTGTGAAAATTCTAAGAAGTGACAATGGCACCGAATTTACATGTTTGCGTGATTACTTTCAAGAAAAAGGCATCCTTCATTAGACATCTTGCGTTGACACCCCACAACAAAATGGTTGTGTCGAACGTAAGCACCGTCATATTCTCACTGTTGCAAGAGCATGCCTTTGCAAAGTCATCTACCAATCAAGTTGGAGAAAGCATACTCACTGCCACGTTTTTAATCAACCGTACTCCTACAAAATTTTTGAAGGGTCGGACACCTTATGAACTTCTTTTCGGCTCTACCCCTTCGTATGATCTCTTAAGAATGTTTGGTTGTTTGTGTTACTCACATCATCGAGATAGGAGCGATGACAAGTTTCAGTCATGAAGCCGCAAGTGTTTCTTTATCGGTTATCCTCATGCCACGAAAGGCTGGCGTTTGTATGACATAGCCACGGGAAAATCATTTGTAAGTCATGATGTGATTTTTCATGAGGATACCTTTCCCTTTGCTGAGGTGTCTTTGTCTTCTTCACCTACTACGACTACTCCACCTTTGAATGTGAATGACTAGTTTTTACCTTTACTATCACCATCTTTTGTTGTCTCATCTATGGCTCTAGCTTGGCCTAGGCCACAGAGTGAAGCAGCCATCGATTCTACTTAAATACTAAATCACTACTATAGTACACTTCCCGTCTGCTCACGTCACTTCACCTTATATCTCCGATCAGCCTTCCTCCTCTGTCTTGGGTAAAACACACTATCATTTACCCTCTTGTGATTTGAATCCTAATGTTACAGCCGCACATGTCGCATTCATGGCTTTCATCTTACCTGGTTCCGAACCATGTTCTTACAAGGAAGCTGTTAGTGGTAAACCATGGTGCGCAACTATGCAATTAGAGATTAAATCTCTAGGACAGAATCAAACTTGTGATATTACAGACTTACCACCAGGGAAGAAAGCTATTGGTTGTAAGTGGTGATAATAGGATTCTTATGTCCAGAGAGATCAATTCCCCATCATACTTGTGCGTTGTAGTATAAATAAAGTGTCAATCCAAATGGGTGAGATACTAATCAGACTAGATGCAATGGATGCTTCTAAGTCAAGCAAATATGAAAATGGGGGTTTTCTAAAAGGTCCTAAGTGAAAAGAGAATGCAAGAAACTAAAAAGCATAGACATAAACAAAAATGCATAGGAAGCTAAAAAGGGCAAAAGGTAAAAACAGAGGAAAAAGCAAAGAAGGTAAAAATGCAATCAAGTGTAAAGCAATTCCTGAAGACAAAGGGTAATCAACCAGAGATCCATCCCAATCTACCTAAACACCTAACATACCTCAAACAACAATGAGCTATCCCTAGATAGTAGATTAATATGCAACCAAGTCCAATCCCTTGATAAATGCAATCAACCTAAGTAATCATCAAACCTAACTACCGTTAACGGTACACTATCTAAAAGGCATGAAGAACCAACTTACTAAAGCCAAAAAGCCCCCTAGTCATCTAACTCCTTTGGCTGAGATGCATATCCTAAGCATCTAAAGGGTTGCATAAGGATGAGCTAAGCTCATACATCACCATGATCAGGCATTCCATTGAACACTTTTAGGTTGGTGGAATGCCCAAGATCATATTTCGATTGTCGTGAAAGAAACCAACATTAAGCACAACGAAACAGAAGGGATGTATATGCAAACAAGCTTACGTGCTAAGGTAAGATCAGGACATCAACCCTAGTCTACCCCATCCTCAGAACTTCAAGAAACTAATCACTACTCATGGATATGAAAGCAGAAAAAAACAGAAATCATAACTTCAAAGCTAAACATGATGATCAAAGGTTAAACTATTGAAGAACAACAAGAACTCAAACCCAGAAAATAGGAACATCAATGGAACAGTAACAAACCCAGAAAGTGATCAAAGCTTAAAATAGAAGATTAAGATGAAAAGCAGAAGATCAACATGCACCAGATAAACAACAATCTAAAACTAAGCAGGAAAGTAAAAGAAAACAGTACATTAGCATAAAACTTACAAGATTCTGGGTTTTTACACCAAGAACACCAAGAACAACAAATGAAACAAAAACCTAAGACAAAAACCTAAAAAGGAAACAAAAACAGAACTTCCTAAAAAGGAGGCGCTTTATGACTTATATAGTGTTCAGAGAAAAGCCCTAAATCGCACTAAATACAAAAACTAATCATTGGCTTTGGTCTTGGGTCAGGTCCATTCCGGATTCAATTTGGTCGGGTCGGAGCGTTCTTGGCTCGAGCAGAGAAGAATGTGTGAACGATCCATGTTGGGGTTAAGATCAATCTGAGCTAGGGTTTGATCCAAGGTTGAAGTGAAAGGTTGCTTGGATCGATCCAGAGGTGAGGTTTGGATCAATCTAGATATTGAAGTGGGATCGATCTGTGGTCGAGCCGGATGCTAGGTGTGATCGATTCGTGATCGAGCCAGATTGTTGGTGGGATTGATCAATGATCGATCCAGGCTATTGAGTGGGATCAATCCGTGATCGAACCAGGCTGAGGTGAGATCGATCCATGCTTAGGCTTGAACTCGATCCAGGTTGAGTGTGGCTCGATGGGTGAGATCAATCCAAGCGATCGATCCAGGCTTTGTGCTGGTCCATTCCACATTTTTTGCTCCTTTTTTGAATTCTCACAAAACCATCCTGAAAACTCCTGAAAGTCCTGAAAAATCTCCAAAGTGCGTGCATATGCGAATATTAATGCAAAATTTCCTAAAAATCAAAATTGATGCTAAAATATTAATGTGATATATGCACACCTAAAGACTTGATGCTAAATGACTTCTAGAAACCATGAAAATTCAGAGTTATCAACTCCCCCAAAATAAATCCTTGCGTGCCCTGAAGCAAATAATTCAGAATTCTAGGAGTGAGGTTTGAAAGTGGGAACTCATAACCAAAAATTGCTGCTAACATAGGTAATATTAATATCCTGGTTACTAGTTCTAGAATACAGTCCTAAGCTCGTCCTACTTAAAAACTTTAGCCATACTCATCACATTTCATCACATACCAATTCCAACTTCCACAATGCATTCAAATTCGTTTGCTCCTTTAACATTCATTAATCAAGAACCATGGATAAAGTCATGTTCTTTCAATGAACTCATTTCGTCAAGGACAGGTTAAGGAGTAAAGATGACCCCTTCATGCAATGGTTAATAATTCAGAACAAGGGTTCTCTCAAAAGGGAATGAGCTTTAGCATAAGGCTAAAGGTAGGAACACTTAGATGCATACATAAATAAAACCCCATCTACCCAATGTTAATGAAACCTAAGTTTCCTGATTTTACCCAGTAAGGAGTCCTAAATCTACCTTTTTGAAACTCAAAGTGATCATACCCATTCACATTCCCCCCCTTTTCATCTTGTCCTTGTTACACTGAGGAGAGACTTCTTTCTTAAATGGTTGCTAGCTGTTTCTGGAACTTATTTACCTATACACTTATGGCCTTAGATCTTTTCGTTTATACTATCCCTTGGGTTTTACCCTTTTGAATTCATTGTCATATACTTTCTCTTATTTTTCACTAGTCATACTTCTTTTGCATACCATTTTTCCCTCAAATTTTCTACTAGCATGTTCTGTTTCTTTTTCATTTCATCTCCTAAGGTTCTTTCTTAACATTTCCTTTTTACCAACTACCAACACTCTTTTATTCATTTCCACCCAAACCAAAATTCAAAATTGAATCCCATCTAGTCCTATCTAGTCCAAAAAGCATGGACTAGAACTACATGAGACCACATTCCTGTCAGTTCGAACCTAATACGTTTTTCCAAGCTCATTGCATAAAAGCCTTGCCACTCAGTAGTAAATTCAGGTTTTGAAAGAACGCAAGGTTCAAGGGTGGGGATTATACTTGGGTTAACAAGAGTGGTAAAAGGTAGAAGATAACCCAAATATATATTTACTATCCATGAGTTCATATTCAACACACAAACATGATAATTAAACTTTCAAATTCAAGTTCTAATAGATAGGAACAAACTCTAAATCACATCATGCTTCATGAGACAAATGNTGAGACAAATGATCATGCAAGTTCACATTCCAAGCAAGGTGCAGTTTTACTTCAGATAATTTCAGGATGCATTAGACAACTAATAACCAGGACATTAACATTTTCTTAGAAAACAACATACTTACAACGTTATTGATAACACTTGAATTTCATGGTTTGTACATAACATTTCTTATCATTTTTTA
>OVBE01004434.1:0-13330 GCA_900406425.1 Iberis pinnata | reverse complement strand
TATCTCATATCTTAGGGAACTTTCCATATTGTGTATCAATCATTGTATTATCATTAGGTCATTAGATATTCTCTGTATATAACTTTGTACGAGCCATTTCAATAATATCAAGAGAAATTATTCTTCTTCTCTCATCGTTTCACTTTTAAATCTATATTTGGAAACATTTTTGTGAAAAACTTTTTTTTCACCTTAAATCTTAATTTGCATTAATGGAAGATCCCATTGTATCCATTACAATATATAAAGTTAAAAACGAAGGATAACAATGGTAAACATTATAGTTGGAATTTATCAGTAACACTTCTTTTGATAGTTTGTCCGCAGTCAAGTTAGCATCGCGAGGAGTGTAGTGGATGGAAATTGCATGGAAGTTTTGCCTCCAACTTAAGATTTCTTGATAATAGTGATGAAGTTTTAAATTACTATGCGTGTTATTTAAATATTCAATAATATTTATATTGTCGTCTTCGAAAATCACCCATCTATATCCAAAAGTATATATCACTTGTATAGCCCAAAGGAGACTAGTCAGCTCAGCTTCAGCAACATTATGTCTTCCTTGATAACGATCCATTCCACAGTGCAAAACCTAACCCGAATGATTCTGTAATATCTAACCAAGACCTTGATTTGGCAAGTCGGGATTAAAACTTGCATCAAAATTACATTTTAACTAGTTAAGAGGGGGTGGAGTCCATACTTTGTTCCTCTATGTTATACTACCAGCTGATGTTTTAGATAGGTTTGTGGTATCATTTCTTTGTATCCATTCGTAAAGATCTGCCCAACATTGGCCAATCAATTTATGTTGAGGCGTAAAGTCACATGTATAGAGAAGCTTGTTCCTCTCCTTCCATAGTCTCTAGAGGACAAAGAAAGGTAAAAGTTTCATCTTTGTAGTCATATGATTTTGTGATTGTCACAGTAAAAATTCCAGTTTATTCATTATTGGAATTGGTGAGAATAATTGAGGAGATCAACAACCTATTTGCCTCCAGATTTGTTGAGCATGAGGACATAAAAAAATATGATCCATTGTTTCATCATCTACACAATAGTGTAAACAATGTTGATGAATGCATATGTATCGTCGTAGAAGATTGTCTAAAGTGATTATTGTACGAGAACCAATTCGCTAAAGAAAGTGCTTGAGATTTGGAGTAATATCTAAGGACCAAATCAATTTATCTATATATGGAGCTTCATATAGGAGAGGTTTGCTCTCGTCTAATTGAAGTTGAGGTGTTATCGCTAAATGATAACTTCACTTTATAAAGACCATCTCGAGTGTAAACTCAAACCTGAACATCTGGTTCAATTGAAGTTGGCTGAAAGATTTTACGAATGATATCATGATCTGCATGATGAATGTAGTCATGTAAGACATATTCAGATCACTATTATTTTCTTTCAAAAATACCACAAAAATAAAAACTAAATTTTAAGAGTTTAAAATTAAAATTTTTGGGTTTGGTTTCACTAAATAGAATTTATAGCTTAGTTTTAAAGGGGATAGGGTTGGTTTTGGGGTTTTAAAGTTTAAATTTAAAATTTTAAAACTATTTCAAATGTGTGGTATTTTTAGAACAAAACCATTTATAATATTTTTAGAAAAATTTGTGGCATTTTAAAACTTTTGAGAATGTATGGTATTTTTAGGATATACTTAGTGTTTTTTTCTTTGTATTTGTGAGAATTTCCTAAATTTTTTTATAAAATGTATTTGTATAAGTAAATGTAATAGTAACCTAATTAATTGCTACATATAATATTTTGTTGCCGAGAACTCACAGACCCCAAAACTGACAAATTTCAGTCAAAATTATTATAATCAATAGATTAAGAAAAAAACATATAATTTATTAGTTATCGAGTAAAAAACTACAAAGTCCGGGTAAACGGCGGTCATTTTAGCCTGTTGGGTATTGTAAGCTTACGTAGTTAGCAATTAAATTTCTCAATTAGTAGATACAGAAGAGAACAAACAAACCAGCAAAAATCATGGACAGCGTTATAATATAACAAGTTGTGTAGATACCAACCATTCCTATTAATTACTCTTCTTAATTTTGCAATTATATAACAAGTCGTTGCATAACATTAACGTTTACAAAATTATATGAATTGTATGTAATAATATATGTATTTTAATTTTTTTATAATCAGAATATCTCCGGTTGAAGAAGCTACCATCTTCTCTGGCTTGTGTGGCCCGCGGCGAGTGGCTCCTCCAACATCGTCGTTGGTGACTTCTCTTGTGCATCTATTTTGTTTAACGTTTCTATATTTTTTCTTTGCATATATGGGGTTGAAGCTTTCATGGGTGTGTTCAGGTCGGTTAGTTGTGGTGGGTTCTATCGTCGTCGGAGAAGATGCATGCTAGGCATTAGCGTCGACGGGACAAAGGGTTCCCTTCTACGAATGTTTATCTCTTCCGATGTGGCTTCCTCCTTTCTACTTTGTCATTAGCGGATCCTCCTCCTTCATCGGCCTTTGATTTTGCGTCGTTTTTGGTTTCCTAAGTTTTGGAGCTCTAAAACTCTATGCATAGGTTGGCTACCTGCGACGTTTTCTTTTGGTTTCTTGGCCTCAGGAAGGTAAGCTTCTGACTCCAGCTTGGTGTGGCTTTTAGGTTTTGTGGATGATGGTTTGGTTTGTGGTGTCGGTTGGTATTTTGCGTTTCCATGTTTTCTCGTTCCTAGCCCCTGTTGTGGCGGTTTTTAGTTGTGAACTTTGATTTCTTGGAGGTTTGTGTTGAGGTTTTGCCTTGTGGTTTTCATTGGTTCGAGATAGGTGTTGTTTCACTTCGGTCTTTGTTTTGCCTTGTTGGCGTCGATCGCTATCATTTCTTTTTGGATTTGGGATTTTTGGGTTGTCGCAGCGTCGTTCCTTATTCCTACTAGTTAGATAGGTCCGAGGTCTTTGACTCTTTCGGCTTCTCTTTGGGAATTATTTTCGTGTTTGTGTCACCGTCGCCTTTCTAGTGTTTATTTGGTTCCGACCCTCGATGATGGTTCCTCTTGCTGGTGGAGTTGCTTCGTTCTTCATAAGTGAGGTAGTTTTTCTGATTCACCATAGGAAGACATGCTAGCTTGTGGTGGTTGTTAGGATTATGGACTTCCAACTCAAAACCAATTGGCAATAAGTGGATTAGCTCATACTCCTTATATATTGGTCTATGTCCCTTTAAATTTCCAATATGGGATATTGTATTCCTAATACGTCCACTCGAGATAATGAGTCTCGTTAACCATTAATCTCGGGTGCTTTAGGCAAGAGTGGCAAGACCAATTTTGGGTCGGACCGTGGAATGGATCGGGCTCGATACCATGTTAGGATTATGAGCTTCCAACTCAAACCAAATTGCTATATGGGCGATTTGGGTCATGACTCTTATGTATTGATCTATGTCCCTTTAAGTTTTCAATGTGGGATATTGTTTCATCTTCTGGTCTGATTGGTTTGGAATTTACTCGTTGGATCAAGCTTTGGTTTTCGTCTGTTATCATCCTCTCCTTTCTCTTTTAGTGTGTTTTGGGTTTTAACATTTAATCGCTTTTTATTTTTTAATGGATTCGTAATTATCTCCCTTATTTGTGCTTTTGGATTTTAAAAGTTCTGTCGTGCCGATTTTGACTCCCGTAATATTTTCGGACTTAGATCAGATCATTTAGGTTGTATTCAAATTCTTTTCCAATATAATCAAGTGGAAAAAAAAACAGGAACACATGCTAATTCATGGGTCGAATTGGGCATTTTTGTCATTACAGTATCCACATTAATCTCAGCTATAATCAAAATTACAACCTGATTTGATTACATTTACAACTAAGTGAGTACAAACACAAAAATTGGACAGATGTGACCCACGATTTAATGTTTGTTGTTTTGTTCGACAAGAAATTATTTAAGGGTATTTTCCTTAATCTATTAGTGAGTAATTTGTGTGTATATAAAAAAATTAACCATCTTCACGTTCTGCAATACATATATTATTGGTTTATGTATATTAATAATACGAAGAAGGTAGCTAACATGGTGAATGTGGAGTCAGTCTGTATCTATTATCTTAATTACTTTTTGACTTTGTCAAGGGAGTCGCTATCTATTACTATTATTTGCACTATGCCGTCTGTCAATTGGGTTTCCGATTTTTATTATGGCCTTTTTATCATAACTGCATTAAATTAAATGTTTCTCTACTTTATAATAATTGCATTTTTCCTGCTTCATTTTTGTCAACGAAATGTATTACAGTTTTAAGGGAAAGTGAATGAAAGTGACGTACCAAAAGTTGAAGAATTATGATTAAGATTTCAATCGAATATGTTTTTTTCTTGTTAAATATATGTTTTTTCTTTTGTAAAAGGGTTTCCAAATTAATGCTTATAATTAAATATGTTTCCGGGAAAGACTTGTCGTGACTTGTAAAATATGGGTGAATATTCGTTTGAATTGTACTTGTATATTAATTACTAGTATAAGATTTTACCATTAGATATTTTTACTATTGTTTTCTATGGTCTGGCCAAAGAGATCTACAGTTTTTAAAGTTAAAATTTATTGTTTGGCGAAAAAGAAAAAAGAAGACTCCAAAAGTGTAATTTTTGTATAAAATCTAAAAAAAAAACATAAAAGAGCTATCAACAACCATAATCGAGTCTTATACTCTTACGCATAGAAAAGAGGCAGCCGAAAAAAGCGAAAGATATGCAAACAAAAACACTATGGGCTGATTTTGCTAAGCCCTCCAAACTTTGTACATCCAAAGTATTTTTCACCGAACTTTGAAGCTCTTAAATTCTCAACCTGGATTTACACATCTCCTTAGCCGACCCTCTCAACTAATCGTTCTCATCGATTTACCCCCCTCCCAAACGATTAATAAGCCTAGATTTTGATTTATAACTTAAAAAAGTGATTACACATGGCATTCGGTTTAAATTTTAACCCCATTTTTTACCCGATTTTATCCCAAAACCCGATTTTAAACAATCTTTAACAAAACCTTTTCCATTATCATAGACTTTGCAATTAAGAAATTGTGTCATTCAATGTGTGATTTGCACAAACAACGATTTTTTCCCATCGCCAAAGCTTATGCAGTCGTTGTGCAGAGGCATCTGTCGTGCTTAGGTTGAGAAACACTTATAGTTATTATTATAGGAGATTAGGATAAGTTCAAGTTTTATAAAAATAGATAAATATAAGAATCTATGGATATTGCAGCCTAGATGGTCAAAGTAGAGATTTACTTGTGAAATAGATAAATATAAGAATCGTTGTTTGTGCAAATCAGAGATCGAATGACACAATTTATACCACTAAGTTAGGCTACCTCTCCCTCCAACCAAAAGTCCTTTTGACCCCCAACCTCTTAATTGGCTCTCTGATCTATGGAATATAAATGTCCCAAATAAACTTAAGTTATTTCTTTGAAAGATTGCTCATAATGCCATTCCAACAGGTACTAACTTATATGACAGAGGAGTCCACCTCGAACCCTTTTGCCACCATTACGGTAAACCGGAAACCCTTTCACACATTCTTTTCCTTTGCACTTATGCACATCTTGTATGGAAAGACACACCCCTAAACCTCCTGCCCGACACTACCACCTTTGAAACATCAATCGAATGATGGAAACGAACAAAGAACCTATCAACCCTACCACCAATCGGCCCCATCTCCACCCCATAGCCTTGTGGATCCTGTGGTACCTATGGTTGAACCGAAATTACCTATACTTTTCCAAAGCCTCCACCCCTCCCGCCCAGGAGTCACCATCTTAAAGCTATTATAGCAGCAAAGGAATGGTGCCACGCCAACTCTCCAACTAGTGGCCACCCAAAGCCACCACCGCTTCCCCTCCCCCACCTTTAGCCTCCTCCTGCTCTGTCTTCTTCTACATCGATGCGAGTTCGCACGCCACCTCCCTTACGGCTGGTTTAGCTTGTGTTATAACTCTCCCAAGAGGCAAAGCTCTTGAAGGATCCAAGATAGCCCCACACACGAGATCCCCTATAATGGTAGAAGCTTTAGCCTTCTTCTCCGTTATCGACCATGCTCTCTCCCTTCACCTCAACCAAATCACCTTCTTCTCAGATTCCCTATCTCTAGTGAAAGCAGTGAACAATGAAGCAGTCTTCTCTGAACTTCATGGAATCACTTCAAACATAGCATCTTGTTCTGCTTCCTTTACTTCTTGTACTTTTTGGTTTACTCCTAGAGCTTTTAATTTTGTAGCAGATCGTTTAGCTAAGCAAACTCTCGGGAACCATTTGACCAAAAAAAAAATACTTGTGAAATAGTGCGTCAGCGTGATCACGTCCTTGGTGAACATTAATATAGTATGTTTTACAAGAATTAACAATTAGTCGTCCTTGAGACTATTTTGGGACAAGCCAAAATCTCTAATACATGTGTACGATTTATAGTCCCTCTTTAACGAAATCTTTGAGTAATCGTCGATTCAATCGCCAGTTAGTCATTTTTAAATGTTAAATTTTGTTTAAGATCTGGATTTAGGTTAAAATTGGATTAAAAATTAGACCGAAACATGATTTTTATTCTCCTTTTTAAGTTTTAAATAGAAATTTATGCTTATTAATCATTTGGGGCTTAATCGATGAGAACGATTAGTTGAGGGGGTCGGGTAAGGAGATGTGTAAATTCAAGCAGGAAATTCAAAAGTTTTAAAGTTTGAGGAAAAATACTTTGGGTGTACAAAGTTTTGGGAACTTAGTAAAGTCAACCCAAACATTATTTAATATAATTTTTTATAAAAATTATGAAAACATCACGTAATATAAAACAAAGTAATTATAACAACATCACTTATAATAAAACGAAAAATATATGGCAAGAAACGAAAAACTTGTCTTGAAAATATCCTCTCAGATTCGAATATCGATAAGGCTTAATTTTATATATGTTTTTCGCCGGCAGCGACGTCGGCGTTGGCCGGTGGCGACATTGACGTTGTCTGGCGTCGCGTCTCTTCTGTCTAGTTTCTTTTGGCTCTTCTTCTATCGTCTGTTGGTGTTGTTTTCTCCCCGGGTGCGCTCTCCCCCTCCATGTCTCTTATTTCAGTGTCTCTATGTAGATTTCGATGGGGCTTTGTCTTTGTTAGTGGCTCGTCTGGGATCTCGCTATCTGATGGAATTTAGTATTATTTACCTTTTTTGGCTTGGATCGCTTAGGCTGGGCAAGATCTCTGCGTCTGATCTTGGTGGCGGTTCTGTATTCGCAATGGTTTTTCTGGTGTTGCTTAGAGTGCTAGTCGGGTTGTTCTCTCTTGGTGAGTCTCCTCTCTGCGTGCTTTGACTATCGCTTTGCTCTTTTTCTGGTTAGGAGCCGCTTCCCTTGGTATATTATCCTTTGATGTAGACTCTGCCTCGGTTAAGGTTGTATCGGTCTTTTGGTATTGTCGGCTTCTTGTGATTTCTACAATTTACTTATGTGGCTTGTTTCCTTTCTTGCTTCAGAGGTTTGTTTGGCTTGCCTTCACTTCTCTGCTTGTTGTACTCTCGGGAGCTGCATGTTTATAGATTTTAGTATGTGGATCAGGTCTTTCTAGGGGTTTCGTCTTTTGTTGATATAGCATTTCCATCTTGCTTTCTCTTTGGTTTTGGCTTTGAATAGTCTCATCATCTCTTTCCCTTGATTTTTCTCCGGTCTCTTGAGTTGGGCGCCTTCGGGGCTTGAATTGCTTTGCTTTTTGCATTTACTTGGGGGATCAGACCGAGATCTGTTATCTATCTGTGGTTGTTTCTATGGCGTTTTCCAGTCTTAAGACTTTGCCTTTTCTAGAAGTTCGGTGTCTATTCTGGTCCACTTGGTTCCAGCTTTCTAGTTTTGCATCTTTATGCTCTTATCTTTGTGAGTTATAATATGCTTTGGAATAAGAGGAAGTTGTAACGATGTTATTCCATGTTGCAATTTATTTCAGCCTTTCAACTACCCTTTAGCTTGGTGTTGTGAGTTTGGTGCGCTATTTTTACTCTTGTTGAATCTCCTAGTGTTCTGGATCGAATAGGTAGCATTTCGTTCGTTTGAGGTGTGTTGTCTTTTTTTCGTTTATGTTTTTCTCTTTTGGCTTGTATATTTTAGCTCATGATTAATATTCTTTTATTTTTTAGGTTTTGGTTTTCTACCATGTATTCCATCTTGGTATATAATAAGAAAATGTTGTGATAAAAAAACCGACAAAAAGAAATGACCATTGTGTTTTAAAAAAATATAAGTGATAAATCATATCATATGGGGGGGGTGTTTAATACTTTTTGTTAATAGAAAAACTAGACGAAACAAAGCAATTCATCCAAGTCGAGTAACATATTTCGCAACATTTGAGGAAAATAATATTTTTCTAAAGATTCAAAGGTCTGTGTTTTTTTTTGCTATCCTGCTGGTTTCAAAGGCTACAAACTGCTGGACTTGGAGATTAATGCTATCTCAATTTCCAGGCATGTCATCTTTCATGAACATAGTTTTCCTTTTGTTGCATCCTTTCCTTCCCCTGCAGTAGAAGCTTTCTTTCCTAATCTTGCAATTCCTAGTGATGCTTTGCCCTTAGCAGGCTCACAATCTGATGTTTCATTGCCTGTAAGGCACACATCTTCTGATAAAAGTCTGCATTCTGCAGTTTTATCACCTAGACAGAGAAAACTCCCTTCATATTTGCAAGATTATTTGTGCCATTCTTCTCATTCTCTTTATCCACTATCAACTTTTCTTTTTTATGACAAACTTTCTTCTTCTTATTTTGCTTTTGTTAATTCAATTCTTCATACATATACTCCCCATTCTTTTACTGAGGCTATGAAGTCCCCTGAATGGTGTTAGGCTGTGAATGAAGAGTTTGATTCTCTTGAAGCATTGAATACATGGGAACTTTGTTTTCTACATGCATGGAAGAAAACAATTGGTTGTAAGTGGGTTTTCAAACTTAAATTACTTGCTGATGGGACTATTGAGATATATAAGGCTCGTTTAGTGACCAAAAGGTATACTCAACATGAGGGAGTGGGTTTTTTTGATACCTTCTCCTATGTTGCTAAGATGGTTACAGTTAAATTGCTTTTATGTCTTGTTGCAAAAAGAAATTTATTTCTTCATCAACTGGACATCTCTAATGAGTTTTTAAATGGTGATTTAGTTGAGGAGATTTATATGCATTTACCACATGGTTATGCAGCAAGACAGGGGGAATCTATTCCATCTAATGCAGTGTTGAGATTGAAGAAATCCTTGTATGGTTTGAAGCAAGCTTCACGTCAATGGTTTATTAAATATTCTTCAACTCTTTCTGGTCTTGGTTTCATGAAGATACATGGTGATCACACTTTTTTCTTGAAGCAGGCTCACGATCAATTTCTCATTGTACTGGTGTATGTGGACGACATCATTATAGCTAGTAGTTCTGATTATGTTGTCTCTGCATTCATTCTGGATCTTCATAATCACTCTAAATTCAGAGATTTGGTACCACCTAAGTATTTCTTAGGCATTGAGATTGCAAGATCCTCAAAAAGTATTAGTATTTGTCAACACAAATATGTCTTGGAATTACTCTTTGATGCAGGACTTCTTGGCTGTAAACCTTCTTCCATTCCCATGGATCCCAGCAATGAGTTGTCTTCTTCTTGTGGTACATTACTTCCTGATGTTGAACCATATCACATGCTTATATGAAAATTGATGTATCTTACAGTTACTCGTCCATAAATTTGTTTTGTTGTTAACAAACTATGTCAGTTCTCCTCTGCTCCTAGAACAACTCATTTACAGGCTGCACATCGAGTTCTGCACTACCTGAAGGGTACCATTGGTCATGGAATGTTCTATTCTTCTCAGCATGATCTTCATCTAACTGCATTTTGTGATGCAGATTAAGCTTAATGCTCTGATACACATAGGTCTATGACTGGTTTTTGCCTATTTCTTGGTGACTCTCTCATTTCTTGGCATACCAGAATGCAACAGGTTGTCTCCATGTCCACGACAGAGGCAGAGTATCTTCCCCTTTCTGATAAAACTTCAGAGTTACTATGGCTTTCTCGTATGAGTACAGGGTTGCATTTTCCTTCACCTCAGATTCTTGTTTTGTATAGTGATAGTACTGCAACTATCTACATTGCCAAGAATCCGGTCTTCCATGAGAGGACGAAACATATTGAATCTCAATGTCATTTGGTTCGTGAGAAACTTGATGTTGGTCTACTTCGTACACTCCATGTTCCTTCAAAGCATCAGTTGGCCGACACTATGACTAAGCCATTATATCCATCTCTTTTCAAGGATCTCATTTCCAAGATGAGTCTCACAAGCATTTTAGCACTATTTTGAAGGGAACTATTAACTATACTTTATATATTGTTAGTTAATAATTAGTTGGATAATTAGTTAGATGAATTAGTTAGCTTAATGACTTATATATATATATCTAGATTGTAGTTTACAATTAATGAAAAATCAATTCATTTTACTCTCATTCACTAATATTCATGATTACGAAACATAGATGATCATTGAATGTACGACGTGGCTCATCTCATGGTCATAAAAATGTAAAAACAAAAACAAAAAGAAGAAAGCTTTACGAGTCAGAGCCATAAATAAGTAAAGCTTAAATCGAGGAAACCTTCTAGAATGAAACTTTTAAGTGTGCCAGCCTGGTTACGAAGCTTACAGAGTCGACACGTAACACAACCGGGATCGTAGGGGAAACCAAACCCAAAAACCAAATGGGTCCAAGTCTGTGAGATCAGACGGTGACAATAGCAAAAGCGTTTGCGTTTGCGTTTACATAACGAAACTTGTTTTCTTCAACAAATACACATCATCATTCCGTTTCAGAGTTCTTTATCTTAATTTCGTAAGCTCAAGTATTGTTATGTTTCCAAACAAAATAATGTAGGTGACGCAACAAATAAAGTAATATTCCGCATTTTGTGTTTAAAGAAGAACTTGTGGAACAAGAGTAGACACAGATCTCGTGCTCTGTCTGGACCCATTAATGCACCAATTTATCCAAATATCCAATATAAACCAAACTACACATTATTGTTTCTAGTGATTTCTCCAAAAACACATGCAACTTTCACCTTCTTACAACAATCTAGTGCTAATTGATTTTCTGACCATTCTTTTGTTTACGGCTATGAGCCTACTTAAAATCGCTTTATACTAACAAATCTACAGAAAAAATATCCTCTAGTTCAACTTTTTCTTCCACATGTATTAACAGTGTAACTTTTAACATTTTTTATTTAAATAAGAAAAATAAACTAAATATTTTCAAAGAATATTAGTTTTGAAGAAATTATAAATATAGGTACTGCTTCTTTAGAATATATTAGAAATATAGGTAATTTCAAAACATAATCACTACAAGAAAACACGGTAAAATCGACGGGCATATCCGTCGATTCTTCGTCTAAAAAGAGGCAAAATCGACGGATTATCGACGAATATTGTCGGTTGATTGTAGGTGTTCGGTTTTATATATCCGTCGATAATCTGTCGATAATTATCGACGACATTTTATCGACGAATAATCGATGGATAACCCGTCGTATTGGTGTCGTTGATAATCCGTCGATAAAATACCGTCGATAATTATCGACGGATACTTTAAAAAAATCGACGGTTTATCGACGGAAACTTTAAAAATATTTAAAAAAATCGACGGATATTTTTAACTTAAAAAAAATTAAAAAATTAAAAATATTAAAATAAAAATAAAATTCAGAATATATACAAAATTAAATTTAAAATTAAAATTAAAATATTCATAAAAATTCAAAATATTCTAAAAATCTAGAAATTGTAATTATACAAAACGATAACAATATTAATCTACCCATGAAAACGTCTCATGAACTCGTCCATCATTTCTTGTTTCGCCTGCATCGCCTCCATCTGAGCCTCACGCTTTGCTTGCAAAGCCTTCATCTCCTCTATCTGCTTCTCTTGTGCATCCATTTTCATCTTCATTCTCTCCATCTCCTCGTTCATCCTTCTCAACTCCTCATAATAAACCATTGAACCTCGGGATCCCGATCCTGGGAAGCAATAAGAAGCCATGTTCCCAAACCCGTAATCCCGGCCCTTGGATTTCTTCGTAGTCTGAAATAAGAAAACAATTATTAGTATCAATAATATGCAATAATATATAATTAAATTGAAATATTATTTATCTGAGAAACTATATCATATACCGTCTCAAGGGGGATCTCGTCGCTTCCCCCTTGAGATGCCTGAGTAGACCAGATCTCCCCGATACGCCTTCTAGAGTTCTCGAGAACCTCCCGAGCCAGCGGGTCCTGAACTTGTCCAGCCGTCTTGTTCGTGTGGAGATCTTCTATAATATCAAGGGGTGACGGCTCGTGGCCAGTCTTAGCCCGCTGTTCAAGAATTAAAAGTTAGATAGTATTAATGAAAATAAAAAAATTTACTAGATTCAAGTTTTAAATCATACCAGATCACCATGTCGTGTGAACAAACTCTTAGCACCAGCGTTTCTAGTTGATATTCCACTACCGTCCCGCTCGCTTTTCCGGTTCTTTGAGTTCTTCTGCGATTTTTTCCGTCTCTTGTTTCTCCCAGTACTCTATGAATTGCGGAAGGAGATCTCCAGGCATGCGTGTGTGCTTCTGTCTAGTCTTGTACCAAGTGTCCTTCCAAGTATACATGTGGTTAGAGTAAGTCTTCGCCGCTTTAGCCCTGAACTCCATCCGCACTTCAGGGGTCATGGCAGGACTCTAGTTGAATTGTTGCTACATGATTTAAAGATTTAATGTTAGTAATTGTAAATGTAAGTTAATATTTTAAAAAATTTCTTACTGCGAAACAGTATAACCAAACTTCCTTATCCTCCGGAGGGAAGTCTGTAAACTTCCCATACAATTTGCAAAGAATACTTTGCATCAGAAACTTAATGCACTTCGTGATCCCGTTATCTGAAGCCGGAAACCACGTCGTCCCCTCCGCACCACTTGGATTCAAATACGGCAAACGCTTACGTCCCGGTTAGACCAACAGCTCATCTAATGTCAGTGTCGGTGGGAGCTGATGGGCAGGACGTGGCTGGTTGGGAGGTACGTCCGATTTTGGCACATGAGTACTGGAAGGCGTCGAGGAAGACCCCGGTGTAGAGGAAGACTCCGAAACATCTCCCCGGGGGTTGAATTGCCCCGATCCCAAGGAATAAGTTAAAAGACCGTAATTACTGAAATTACGATAAAAAAAAAATTAATATGGAAAATTTTTTTTATAACATTAAATATAAATATTATATAATTTTTTATATAATTTATAATTT
>OVBE01004433.1:0-23968 GCA_900406425.1 Iberis pinnata | reverse complement strand
TATATATATATATATATTTACTAAGAAATATTTAAATAGATATTTTGGGTATACTATTTATTTTCATATTTAATTAGATGGCGAAGAGTAATATATTAAATATTGTATTTTACTAAAAAGTATATAATTAATATGATATAATTTTATTTCAGTATTTAATATTTTAATTTTTTATGAAATTTTTAAATTTATTTATCAGAAAATAGACTTATATGTACAACAATTTGTCCAGAAAGGACTACGGTAGTAACATGGGTAAGGTGTGCGGGATTGCCTCGTTAAAACCTAATTCTAAAAAATCCAGTGGGATAAAAATAGAATCAGGAAAAATAGTACAATCAAAACGCACAAAGAGAAGGTGAAAGACTGGTGCAATCTGGGAAAGCTGGAAAAAATGGAGACGGTGCATCATTGATGTTGTAGTTGATCACATCGATGAGTAAGCGAGTGAAAAGGAGATGATGTCCGATATGTGAGGCTGGTAAATCGGTCTCTGATTGTCCATGAGATGAGTGAGTGAAGCATGCGAGGAGGGTGATGTGGGAGGCCATGCCGGCGCCCGTTTCTTTCTTTTAGTAGATAGTGGTCTGGAAACAAAGACGGAGGAGAATGCTATCGAACCTGCTTAGCGAACGCTTTCACAAAAGAACGAAAGTGCGAGCCCAATTAGGCGACGCCAATCTAGGTTGCAGCAGTGTGGTCAAGGCTGTCCATATGGTGAATGAGTACATGCATGCGAAAAAGAAATAATCACGAGTCTCATTCCATTCACCACACAACGGACAAGGCTGGTGCATACCCCATAAATACACATTTTATATAACCTATAAAATTAAACTTATAAAATAAAATTAATCCAACACGCGGTATCAACTATAGTTTATTTATATTAATCACCTAAATAAATAAATAAAAATACTTTTTTAGTTACATAGAGATTTTTAAAATTTGATGGGGACACATTACTTCACACAAACAAAAGAGTCTAAAACGAAAAAGACATATAAAAAGCAGTTCCCTTTACATTTTCTTTCATTTGGTTTTTTCCACACACACACAGTTTCATCTCTCTCTCTCTCTCTCTTTCTCTCACGCCAAGATTTCTGCTTACTTCTCTAAACTAAACCATTTTTTCTTAGCCTAAGTTTTGTGTTGCATCTCAATCTTGAACTTCATGTTAAGAGTTTTGTCTTTTGGACTAAAGAGAGATAAACATTTTTGAGTTTTGTCAGAAGAAGCTGAAGGACAAAAAAAGCTTTGTTTTTTAGTGTTTATACTAATAAAAATTGAAGCTTTGTGAAGTTGTGTTGTGTGTGGGTTCTTTCTTCTTAAAACAACAAAGCTTTTTTCTTCTTAGATTCTTCTGCTAATTTGTAAGTCTATCTCTCTCTTTCTTTACTATGTTTCATTCTTATTTTTGCTCTAATTCTTTTATCCATTTTTTTAGTTTAATTATATAAACTTTTATTGTTTAAAAACCATACAAAATTCTCTCTCTTTTTTGTTATTAATCTTCATATGCATTAAGTTCCTCTACTATTATAATCTTTTACTCCTTTTAAGGTTAATTTCACACATTTCATATAAACAACAATAAATTTTTTAAATTAACCAATCAAAAAATTTATTGCAATTATTTTAATGGTCAAAAAATTCAAATATGTTAAATTTTTTGTATTGAAAATCTATAAAAACAGTTAATTTGAAACAAAAACAAAACTTAAAAAAAACAGCTAAAACAAAACGGAAGAAGTATCTCTTAGTCATAATAGGCCAAATTTGATTAGGACTGTGTCTTCTACGGGTCGAACCCACATACTTGAGACACGAGAGGGAGTAACTTACCACTATACTAAACGTGCTCGGCTAACGGTTATTTAAGATTATTTCACACAAATTATTTTTTGTGAAGATTATATTTTGTTGTATCTTCCACTAAAACAACAAAAAAATTTATAGCCAACCAATAAAAAATTATTTTAATTATTCTATGGGTTAAAAATGTCAAAACATATTTAATTTTTTGTTAAAAACCTAAAAATATAGTTACTTTGAAACAAAAACAAAACTCTAAAAAAAACCGTTAAAACAAAATGTAAGAAGTATCTCTTAGTCATAATAGGCCAAATAAGTAATATAAACCATATTTAAAAACAATTTGTAGTTATAACGAACTAATAAAAATACACTAAAATTAAAATTTTGACAACCACTAAACAAACCATTTATTATTCTTTATTATGTATGTTTGTTGTGTGGGATTTTTCTCCTATTTTTAAGGATGTAAGTGATTCATGCATATCAAATGTTAATAATATAAGTTTATGAATAAATAATTAAATTTAGTGTTTTTGTTAGCATATTATTGTCCTTACAAATCTTAAAATAATGGTTAAGCTGATGTGAACTTAAGGCTTAGCCTTTGACTAAAACTACTTACCTACTTCATTGACCATATAAGTTTTGTCTTGGCTTGATATTCTAATCCAAAATCTTGTCTCTTAATGCAATGGTTGGTTCAAAACAAGATCTTGTATAATCTTTTTGGTCCATATTTTGCTTTAGGATGGTAACCTCGTACCTCAAAAGAAATGTCTTGTAGTAGGCTAGACATTTAAATTGAACCGAACCGAATTTAGTTTGGTTAATTCGGTTCGGTTTATTCAGATAAGTACGACAAAATTTTTATTTTAGTTCAGTTTTCGGTTCGATTAGGTTTAATAAAAAATTTATTTTAGACTATATTAACCGAACTAGATAAAATTAACCGAATAAATCAAAACTAACCAAAAAATCCGATAATTAATCGTCGAAAATAAACAGAAAATTTAACCAAAATTAAGATTTTCGAACTGATTAAACGGAACTATAAAAGTGAGAAACCGAACCGAACAAAAATTTTATTCGGTTTAATTCGGCAAAAAAAAAGTGAAGAGAACAAAAACCGAAAAAATCGAATAAATTGAATGGCCACTCATATTTTGTAGTATACATTATTTTGGTTAACTTCAGAGTCGAGCCTAAGCCTAAAACTGAACAACTACAAGTTTGTGGCTATTTTAAACTTTAAAATTTGATTAAAAATTGTATATTTAGTTAAAAAATATGCACAACCAAAAAAAAATCATTTTAGATTGTAGTTTTAAAAATTTCAAAACCGGTCGTAATTAAGATATTTATTTTCGCATTTCTTGATGTATTTGCACTATGACACCATTTTGAACTTTATAATCAAAACATACTATTTATGTTATTAGTATCCTAGGGAACAAAAAGTATTGATTCATGAAATGTGTTTGAGTGAAATTAACTTTTTTTGGTATTGACAAAAGGATGGAGTTCTCTAGAGAGGCCAACATGATGATGGAGGATAAGCGAAACATCTACTCTCTTGAAGAAAACAACATCAAACGCCATAAGTCTGATCTCTCTTTCAATTCCAAGGTAATGATTCTTCTTCAATCTAAAAGAGTGTAGTGATAGAGAACTTACATAGTTAGTTAGGGCTGAGCATTTTACCCGAAACCCAAAACTCGAAACTAGAACCGAAACCGAACTGATTTTACAAATAACCCAAATGGGTATTATAATTATTTAGTATGGGTATCCGAACCGAACTGGATCCAAACTGAAACCCGAATGAGTACCCAAAAATCTGAATGTATTTATATATATAAGTAATTTTCATTAGGTAATTCAGGTTTTTGATTATATTTCGGTTTTTTGGTTTGGATTATTGGATTTTAGTTGGGTTTTGGATCCAAATTACCCGAATTATCTACATTAACCGAAAAATCAAAACCGTAAACTTAAAATACAAGGTAAAAAATACAAATTAGCCGAAAAACCCGAACCAAAACAAATTCGGTTCCATATAAGGTTTTGGTAAAAAAAAAACAAAACCCGACCCGAATCAAAATAGATCCAACCCGAATTCGAACCGAAATTTACTCGATTCCTCTTTGTGTCCTATGTAGTCGCCTAGTCGGACCCGAATTACCTAAACCGAACCCAAACTGAACCATAAACCCAAATGCCCACCCCTAACTATTTTAGTAATGATTCTTCTTCAATTTGTGTTCTCTTAATGGTAAAAACAGGAGAGAAAAGACAAACTTGGAGAACGTATTTCAGCTCTTCAACAAATAGTTTCTCCTTATGGAAAGGTAACTCTTTTTTGTTAAAGAGATATCTCATCTTTTCATCACTCTAATTCTTCTTTTTGAGTTCATGTAACAGACTGATACTTCATCAGTTCTTCTAGACGCTACACATTACATAGAGTTTCTACATGAACAAGTGAAGGTCTCTGCAACTTTCTAACACTAGCTTGAGTCTTTCTTCTAATACCGAATCAACATCTAAGTTTTCGAGTTCTTTTGTATAGGTTCTAAGCGCACCTTATCTGCAAACAATGTCCACTGCTACACATGTAAGCTTGATCTTGTATCTTCATCCTATTCATACTCGGTTCTAGCTCTCGCAGACTGATATTCCCGTCTTTTATAACTAGGAGGAGCTGGAGCAGTACAGTCTGAGAAACAGAGGACTATGTCTTGTTCCAATGGAGTATACAGTAGGAGTGGCTCAAAGCAATGGGGCTGATATTTGGGCTCCTGTGAAGACTCCTCCATCTCCAGCTTTTAGTGTCAAGTCTCAATCACCCTTTAGATAATCGACTCGACTCGACTCTTCACAACCTACTAAGATCTTTGTCTAAAATCTAAAGAGGATGACCAATTGTTGACATTAAGATGATGCCTCTGTAACATAAAGTTGGTTTAAGAACAGCTCATGTTTGATAATGGCTGTTATTGTTAGGCTGCTTAATGGATTCCTTACTTGGACTTATGTAATCTGCTCAAAACAAACCAAAATGATTCTAGTGTAGAGTAATCTCTATGAGAAAATATTGCCTCTAAGTTCTTTGTTTACCAAATCTACCCTATACATCTTAAAATTATGAAACCAAAACACAAGAAAGATGATTTTGATTGTAATCATACTAATCATCTAAGCACAAAGGTATCAGAAACATACAGACTGATGGTGCTGAAAAACTAAAAAGGCTTGAAGAGAGTAAAGATAAGTTGATCATAATGTGTCTTTAATTATAAGATCACAGTGGCTTAACATAGTCATTCATCCTTACACTAACTTGCTGAAGTAGGCTTAACCTTCTCCCTCATATACTGTAGTAGATGTTCACGTTTCCAGTTATCGATTCTGCAAAGCAAATAAATCAAAGAGAAACAGTTACAACTTTGGAGGAATGAAGCTCTTCTACTAGTTAAACACATCACTAGTTTCGAATCATTCATGGATATATCAGATTTGTACCTTATTGTTTCCTTATGTTCATCATCTTCATCAAGCATAATCAACTTAGGTGGTGAGTTAAAAATGTACTGAACTTTAACAGTTGGAAACTTCTCTTTCTCTTCTTCAATGAAACCAACAATCTCAGGATAAAACACTAATTTTCTCATACAAACTTCTAATATTGCACCTGAATAAGTAATCTGCAATTGCAAAAAATGTAATCAAATCATCACTCATCAATCATACACTAACTCGGTTTCTAAAAGAAAACATACCTTGCTCATTGAATCCTCAGAATCATCAGCACAACATTTCAAGCAATCAGATACTAACTCTGCAAATACAAACAAATTATTACATTAATATATATATAAAGATTGAAGATTTCTCAAAACTAAGCAAGCCCTAAACCACAATTTTACATTGAAGATCTCAAATTCAACTCTGCAAATACAAACAATTGATTAACAAAACTAAGCAATCCCTAAACCACAATTTTTACATTGAAGATCTCAAATTCGATCAATCAGGTGTAAAGATTCTGAGAAGGGAATGAAAAGGACCTTGATCCTTGACGTATTCAGAGAGTGAGTGACAATCGGAGCAGAGAGCAAGACCGGTAAAACCTAGATCCTCGCATTCTTTAGTACTCAGTTGTTCTTTTGCTGAGATTGTTGATGTGAAGATCAAAATCAATACTATCAATTTCGATGATAATGCTTCTATCTTCGACCATGCTCGAGCCATTTCTCTGTCTCTCTCTCTCTCTCGTCGCGTAAACAGATCTAAAGTCTTCGACTTTTATGTTGAAGGCTTGAAGGTTTGATGGTATTAGTAATCAGATCCGGTTAGTTCCGGTTTTTATAGATCCGAAAATGTAATTGGAATTTTGGTACATATTATCCGGTTTAAAAAGATCCAAATTTTCATGCTTGCTAAAAGGGGTGGACATTTGAATTTGGGTTGAAGCTCAATTCGGAATTTAAAATAAATTTCAGCTAGGATTGATTGGAGTTATTAATATTTGAATCGGTTTTTTTTGTCAAACAAAATTTCATTACTTCAATACTAAAGAATTTATAATTCATTTAAAAAATAAATAAAAATAAACAACAACATTAATTGGAACTCCGCTAATACAATGTTAGAGGTGGAAACACACATGAATGATAGAGCTAGAAGACAAACAAAGCAAACCATTTTGAAAGCACATTCGAAACTTATTTTCATGAAATCCAAGGTAAAAGGGAGAGATTATAGTGTAAAAAGATACATTTGTATCTAAGAGAATAACCTCAACTACCGAGAGGAGGTACGAGACTAAACCCATCACTTCTATAGCAAGCACCAAACGCACAAATTGAATGGTGGTTGATCGACGAGTAAGCTTTCGGCAGACCACAACGGCCACATGAGTTTCCACAAATTCAAATCGCAATTCAGCGTTGCAATCTACCATGCATCGAGAACAAAATAGAAATCAAAGGTAGCATATGGGACTAAGCCCTTAGCGTTAGAAAGAATTAGAGTAAAACTAGTATAAACCTCAATACAAGGTAAGTTTGGAATACCAAAGATGATACCTAATGAGAGGGTCATCATCACCAAATTAAACTTATTCGGTCTTATAAGTACAAGCATAAAAATACTTTATTATTGAGCTTCCAGCATAATTCCATAGGTTCAACACCATTTAACAAATAATAATCTCCCCAAAGAGAAACCAAAGGTATATAAAACTCGATACAAGAGTAAGCATAAGACATAATCCTTAAATACATCCAAAAAAGATAGATCTTAAATAACAATATAAGTACCATGAGAAAATTGTTGAGGCTTGATACATTTAATTTGTATAAGACATTATCAAATATGCACAAGGTAGTAAAAAAGCTACACAAAATAGTAGAAGATCTGCATAAAGCAGTAAAGAGAGGGTTACAAGGCTTTGGTACCTTAAACGACCACATCAAACAGTCAAGTAAATTGCACAAAGGGTCACCCAAGCTTAAGATTCTAGTGAAGGGGTGTGATAGCCATCGTGAGAGGAATCACTAGCTTGCTAACGTGATTCCTCTGACTTAAACCCGACCTACACTACCAAAAATTCAAATTACCATATCATAATTATATATGTATATATTTAGTTTTTCGGTTATTCATTCAAATTTCGATTTGAATCCTATTCAATTCAGATATACAAATTAAAAGTTATAAGAATTGTTCGGGTAATTTAAGAGTATGATTTGGTTTCGGTTTTTTCGGTTCGGTTTCATTACTAATTTTGAGTTAGTACAAAATCGTAATTCTTGATTTTTGACCGTATCAAATTTCTTTTGTTATTGTTATGACTCTTTTGAAGTCAAGATTCTGAGCTAATTGGTGAACCATAAACGTTTGCTAGATAATATCAGTTTATTGATAGAAAGAAACATTTGCATATATACATAAGCATGTATGATTAATAGAATTACACATTACTAAACAAACATTTTTCAACCCAACACAATTTTTGACTCCATTTCTTCTGCAATACTAGTTTCAATTTTGGGTAAAACTGTTTTAGGCCGAAGATAAACACCAATGTATTGTAGTCCTGAAGCATCATAAGTCCCATGAAAACCACCAAGCTGAGGAGATTTTCCAAGATGAAAAGCAAATTTTTCATAGCTAGAAGCTAAAGTGCCAAAAGGACCATATTCACTAGTGTTGGTCATGATTTTGAGTGATCTTATGTGAGGATTACTAGCTTCATATTTGTAATATTCTCCACTTATTCCAGTTATGTACTCATGTGGATAGTTTAACTCTATCTGCTTATGTCCAAAACACATTGTTTAGTAATAAATTATAACCATGTTCATAGATCAAGAAATATATATAAACACAACCAAAATATTGTTACTAAATGCTAGTGTGTAGATGAACACATTAGTTTGAAATATTTTAATGTGTCCACAAATTAATATATTTTCAATAATAAAATTTTAATGATATATGTGAAATATATTAGAAAATGTTGATATAATACTAAATAGTAGAAATGTTGATAAAAAATTATGATAAATATTGTGTTGACTTCATATTATTATTTATTTTATTTTTCTGTCGACTTAAACTGGGCATAATAGCCGCCCATATAGCTTATACCGCAAACACGCGATCAAGTGAAGTCGAACTTCACATGGTGAGAAAGGCAGTGGTGGCTGAGAGCCACTCAACCAAAGGCTCTTTCTCCATATTATTATTTATTTTTAAAATATTGTTTTATAAATTTGAAAATGTAAATTTCTGTAGATTATGTTTTCTATTCCATATTTATTATGTATATATGTAAATTTTGTATGGTGCAAAAAACTTAATAATAATGTTTAATCAGAGCATGAGATTTTAAAGGCTATAATCTAAAACGGAAAAAATAGACCGATTTTTAAATTAAAATTTTAGAAACGGGCTGGTTCTTAAACTAAAATTTTAAAAATAAAAATAGGCCGTAAACTTGTGCTTGATATGTTTTGCCTCAAGACCGATCATGTGTTTAATTTTTGTATTGGGCTCCGAAATCTCAGTTTCGTTTTTGTATATAGCTTATATTGTTGGTAGACCAAAATTGGTATTATTGGGTCGGGTGAATTCAATAATAGACGCCGAGCGGCATTTTTCTTTCTAATTACATTTTAAAGATTTAGACTTTTTAAAAATCTTGTCAATCCTTTTTTAACTTAGTGGTACATGACTCTAGTGCTGGTCTCAACTCTCAAGACAAAAACAAAGAACCAAACTTACCACATCAAACATATGGCCAGAAAATGGACCATGACGGTCTGATAAAACAAGTTTTCCATCAATCACAAACTGAAATTGGATTGACATGATTCCACTAAGACCATGAGATATAAATATTTGAGAAACAATACCATTATGACTTCCTTCATCCCAATTTACAATTGTTGTGCTTCTAGCATCATGCTTACCTACTGGTCCTATCTTCATCATTGCTTCCATTGTTTTATGATCAAAACTTTTAAGCTTTTGAATATTGGTTATACACAAACAAAATAAATAGTATTAATATTAACTAACTATATATAGACTAGATATTGAGATTATCTTTAAGATAGTTCTCTAAGTTTTGAATTGGAATATTCTTTTCCATTCTTGTATAACTTCGTCTAATTAATAGTTCATGTTGTGAAATCGTCTGCGAATTTTGGGTTCGAAAGAAAGAGAGATAAACGATTGATGCAAATACTCAGCGCTCTAAGGTTTTCTTATTGATCAAAAGTGTTAAATTTTACAATAAACTAAAACTCCTTAGATAAGTCCTAAAACTCGATCCCATTAGGAATAAAATAATTTTATTTTCCTAAAATAGACCGTATCGTACTGTAATCGAGGACCGGACCCCTGAAAACTCACAACATTCCTTTAGCCAATTCTATTGGTCCCTTTAATATAATTTTATGTCATATTTTAACCGTTCATTTATTTATTGTGAATCGCAAAAAGTTAAGAAAAAACTAATAAATTGCTAATAAAAATTTAATAGTTTGGAATTTAAGCCTTAGATTGGAATAAAATTTTATTTTAACCTTATATTGGAATATTCTTTTCCAATCTTGTATAACTTCATCTAATAATACATTTCTTTCTTGTGATTTGAAAACAAATTAAGAAAAATCTAATAAATTGTTATTATAAATTAGTGGGATACTTTTTTCTTGTTTCGACATTTTTGATTGGAATATTCGTTTCCAATCTTACATAACTTCATGCAACAATCTATTCTTTTCTTTCATTTGCTTTTGAAGCAATGGCTAATGTCTTAGGAAAAAATACTATAGCCCTGTTCGTTTCAATATCGAGATATTGTATTTGGCTTCAAATACTGAGATACTGTTCGTTTTTCCTTTTAAATTTTTTTATCCAGATTCAATATCCAAATACTAATTAATTTGTATCCCAAAATCTGGATACTAGAGATACTAAAAAAAGTAGTATCAGGATACAATATTTTATCTCAAAAACCAAAAGACCATAATACCCTTAAATTTTTAAAAGCTAAAATGATATAAAAAGACTGATTTTCTAACGAAAAAATTTTTCACAAAGAAATTATTTCAGAATAAATTCCCGTAAAATTTTTTCGTCGAATATTTTTCGCTAAGAAAAATTCTAACAATAAATTCCCGCCAAAAAAGTTTTCCGAAAAATTTTTCCGCCAAAAAGTGTTTTGGTCAAATAATTCCTGTAAAATTTTCCCGCAAAAAAAAAATTTCTATAATAATTTAACGAAATATAAAATTAGTTAGGTTTGTAGTATATAAAATGTCATTTTTATCTAGATACTATTAAAAATACCAGAACGAACATAAATATATCTAGATACAATATTTAGATACCAAATACAGATTTAGAAGCGAACAACATTCAACTTTAGTATTTAGATACTGGATCTGAATATAAATACATATACTATATCCAAATACAAAAACAAACCGGACCTATTTGTTTTTTTTAAAGTTGAATTTAGTTAAAGCCTAATGTATTAGGACAAGCTTATAAACAATGTTTTATTCTATAATATAGTAATAATTCATTTCTCTTCATTTTTGGAAAAATTATCTGATTTTTTCTTCTTCTTTTAGAAGTACACAATCAGTGCTTTGAAGAAAGTCATTTCTGTATAAATTTTTAATCTCAGGAAAAATAGTATTTGATTATTTTTAAGTTGAATTTAGTAAAATTAAATCATATATATATTATTTTTTTTGGTCACAATCAAATCAATACTTATATATAAACAAGAGGAGAAATATAAAAAAACGGTCTTCGTAAATTTTCTTTGAAGGTTGTCAAAGAATCACCAAATCCTCACTTCTCTTGCATTCGATTCACTACGGTAACTCTAGATTTCCAATTCGAGCTTGAAGGAACTCAAAGATTTTGAATTGGGGAAATTCGTAAAAGATTGGGAATTTCTCTTAGTCCTTTGAATATCTAAAATTGCTGATCGATTCGTTGATAGATTGACACAAAGTTTCAATCTTTTGTAGAAATTTATTCAATAGACTGAAAAAGGGTTTTCTAAAAATCTAATTTTGGGTTTTGATATTATCTTTAGATTCTGCTCATGAAGAGACAAAGGCACACACACACACACACAAGTTAGCTACTTTGTTTAGCTTTTAGGGTTTAAAGTTATTAGCTTTAAAGATTCAATTCTCTAGTTAAGAAGAAGATTGAAGCTTTTAAGCTCTTCTTGTGAGAATCACTAGTCAATTTATGTTACTGAAAACGAATTAGTTGTTTTGATTTTGATGAAATTTTGAACAGATATAGCTTAAGAATAGTTACAATGAGTGTTACTAAATTCTTCTTTATGCTAACTTTGAGACTTTTGACATATCCTTTGAAGTGTCTTTTAAGCTCTGATTTGTTCTAGCTTATGCTTAATAGAACCCTTTTTCCTCTGGCTAACAGATCTTACACTACAGTGATCAAGATGGCTTATGAACTAACCGAGCAAAAGAGTAAGAATTTCTTCATAAATATGCTTTTTGTAACCATTGTTTTTAACATTGTAATGTGTTTGCTATTTGATTGTTTTGTTGCAGAAGTTGGATTAGGACTCATTGGTTTTGGTTTATCCTTTACATTTCTTGGTGTCGTTTTATACTTCGACAGAGGTTTACTCGCTCTAGGAAACGTGAGAGATTTCATTTCGATTTGGACCGATTGATTCGAACATATTTCAATCTCATTCGGCTTTGTGTTGTCTGTGTTTAGTTATTTTGGTTGATAGGTGTTGGCCTTTTACTCGGTTGGCAACCAACTTGGAGACTATTCACCAACGTTAATAACTTAAGAGTAATGCTAATCTCTGTAAATTGTTTCTCTTGATGAACAAATTTGTAGTAACATTTCAATTTGGATTCTTTCTTTTTTTGCTGCAGGGAACTATCTGTTTTGCTATTGGAATCTTTCTTATATTTGTTCGTTGGCCAATTATCGGGATTATCTTCGAGATATATGGTTGCATTGTCCTATTCGGGTAAATAATATTTGCTTATGATGAATACATTTTAGGAGTGGACATAATTAGCCGGAACCAAAGAATCGAACCGAAAAATTAGGTTCGGTTCAGGTACGGTTCCCTTTAAAATTACCCAATGGTTGTTCTTATCAAGAACCATGGATATCAATTCAGAATTGAACCGAACCGAGAAACCGAAATGAATCGAAAGGAACCAAAATTATAAGATAATTGTTTATACCAAAAACCATGGATATATGTCCCTCTTACCAATTTTTTGTATATTTTCGGTTATTTTTGGGCACTTTTGTTTCCTTTGTGTGTTTTCGGTCTCGGATATTTTCGGTTCTTTTGGTTCTTTCGAATATATTTGTTATTTTGGTTATTTTTGGTTTCGGATATTTCGAATATTTTCGGTTCTTTCGGTTCTTTTTGGTATTTTTGAGTAAAATAGGCTATTTTAGCTGAACCGAACCACAACAATTAAGTTATTGGTTCTCAAATGGTTCCAAAATTTTAGATCCAAATCGACCTAGAACCGAATTGAACCGAACTGTACCACTTTTCTAATGGTTCCTATACGGATCTTATATCCCTAAAAGAACCAAGAACCGACCCGAATGCCCACACCTAATACATTTATTCAGCTTCTTTCTTAAAGAATCAGACTGTTAACTAACTTCATATGTACTGTGACTACTGTCTTTGTAGCGGATTTTGGTCAACGGTAAAGATGTTTCTTTCACAGATTCCTTTTGTTGGATGGATGATTCAGTATCCTCTCATGGTATGTTAATCCTCAACAACACTTTCTCTTTTCCTCTTATCTTTCTTATTGTCTTGGATTTGTTCTTGAAAAACAATGAGTGTGTTCTTGCTTTAACTCAAATCTGTTCCTTGAGATGAGTTTAAATTGATTTAGAGATAAGGATTTTAAGTTCTCTTTGATGTGTTTTTTATGCAGGTTATTGAGCAATTTATACGTAGTTTGTGATAAAAAAAAGATACATTTCAATCTCATGGCTCTTAAGCCTCATCAAAGCCTCTCAAGCATTATGAAAGAGTTGATGCTTTCTCCTTTTTTTTCCTCTGTTTTAGAAAAATAGAACTAAAAGTCTTTTTTTGGGACATAATAGAGAGTTTAATCTACTTCACATTTCTAATGTTTTTTAATATACCAAAATGTGATTTGACAACAAATCTTATGTTGCAAAGAAATAGTTTTCCGATGAAACAAAGATTCAGATGTATGAGTTTCGATCTAGAACTTTCTAGTTAACAAAAAAAAACAATGGTTTCTCAATTAGTGCTTATTAAGCATTTTCCTTGGTGAGGCAACTCTATATTTTTGTCACCGTTGAGACCACTACAAACCGGTACAATAATTGTTAAAGAAAGATTTTGCATTCGTATAACGAATAGGTATATCTGAATTTTTGGTTTAATGAAAAGACAATAGAAATGACAATCACTAGACCATTTTTTCATGGTGAAAGGAATTTTATTGATTAGTCTATGGTCGATTTCGTAAAAAGAAGAAGAAAATGTTACGAAATTCATATTAACTGCATTAAGTATAAGCTCGAGCACTAACCATATTTTGACTCGTGATCAATCCATAAAGACCAATAAAAATTAGGCACTCAGAACAAGTACATGTTCGAGTATCATTCAGAAACTCCTTATTAATTTTGATTCATTTCAAAAACAACACAATGTGCATGGTTCTATTCAAACATAATGAATGAAACTTTGTCATATATCTTCAAATATCATTAAGATAAAAGTTAATCTTTAGATGCTAGGAGAAGGTATTGAACACTTGACTTGTTAGGACAATTACAACATTAAAAGATTAATATTGTTGGCTAGTTGTTACTTTGGAATTGCCTTCAAACTTGAATTCAAATAGCAACAAAGGTTCTAGGAAAATTATAACTTTATATATTTGAATCAAATTCAAGAAACCTCAATGCAACTTCCTTAGTTCCTTGAAGAGAAAGACTTGTCTCTCAAGATTTGAAAGTAAGAAAAAGATAATAAACCTTGAACCGAATTTGGATGCTAACACTTTTATACCAACAAAAAGAGATGGCATCAAAAGGAAATTACTATTCAAAAAGATGTTTTGAGACCATTATTGATTCTTATTCGACATAATTAGTTTATTTTTAAAAATATATTAAATAAATTAGAGGAATTTTATGAGATACTATCAAAAGTTTGTGTAACATATATATCACGCATTCTCAATTATTCCAAAAATATATCAAAATATTCTCATTGCAAAATACAAACGTAAAACGTATTCAGGGTCGGTCTTGAGGCCAAACATCAAGCACAAGCTTGCAGTCCATTTTTGTTTTCGACATTTTAGTTTAAGAACCGGCCCCTTTTAAAAATTTTAGTTTAAGAATCGGCCAATTTTTTTCATTTTCGAGTGTACCCTTTAAAATCTCTCTAACGTATTTAGAATTAAAAATCTTTTATTTAGATTCACTATTTAGAGTTTATGGTTTAGTTTTGGGGTTAATGTTTAAATTTAAAGTTCAAAACTATTTTAAATTTATGGTATCTTTTGAAATATGATATTTTAAAAACAATTGATTACATGATGTTTTGTAATTAAAATTATAAATGATACTTTTGAAAATCTTCCATAAAATATTTTATTTTATTTAAAAGAACTATGTAGTTTTAGGTATTTAACTTTTAAATGAAAAACATGATAATGAGAAGAAAAAAAATACCAATCATTATACTAAAACTTTGTTAGTTATATTTTTAATTTATGTATGGTGATTTTTTATTGAAAAAGTATCTTCTTATAGATATTATAAAGAAGCTAGTATATCAAGTTGCCTAGGATAATCTTTTTAGAAAAATCATAATCTTTAAATTGGGAATCATTTGATCATTATTCCTTTGCATTATATTGAAAATTAAGAGTTGAAAAATAAGAGAAGCTGGTTAGATCCAATGAAGCTAAGGATTTGGACCCAATGGACTTATGTAGTCTCTTCTTCTTAATAACCGAAAGGTATTATCAGTTTTGAATTTCTTTCTCAAAAATTAGATAGTCTTCCACTAAATTATATATAAATTTCAAGATGGCTGGTCAAGTCTTACAAGTGATTCCTTATAAAATTGAAAGTGGTGTGATGGTTGTATCTTCTAAATTGAGAGGTTATCATGGTATAAACTAGGAGTGGCATATTTTCCGAAACCCGAAATTCAAACCGAATTTGATTCAAAAAATTTGATCTGAAAATCTCAATTACCCGAATGAATTTTAGGTTAATGTTTTTCGGGTACCCGACCCAACCCGATATCTGTTTGGATATCCGAAAAAACCGAAATGATGCATTACACAAAAAAATATACTTCCCAACTTTAACTTGTATGCGAATTTTAGGGTTTAGTTAAGAGAAAATTTTGTCAATTCAACTTATTTACTAAAATCTAGTAGTAATTTTGTTTTTAAAAATATTTTGTGTTGTTATTTATAAGAGAGGCATAAAACCAAAAAATTATATTAACTAATTTTGGTATTTTTAATAATCTCAGTCTTTTTTTATAAAATTCATATATTTTAATTAATTTGTGTACATACAAACCTATTGGGATCCATAATTTTTTGGGTATATTTCGATTTTCTTAGTGTTGACCTGACTCGGACTCGAATCCGACATAATTTGACTTGACCCGAATCCGATCCGAAACTTTTGGGATCCTATATGGGTAATAAACTCCTATGTCCAAAAAACTCGAACCCAACCAAAAATTTTGATCCGAATCCGATCCGGAAACCCGAATGCCCACCCCTAGTATATTTTTTTTGTTTGTTTGTTAATGTATTTGAGCAATATAGGTATCTTTTATTTTACAATTTGAGATACGATTATGTTTATTTTTTAAATTTGAAAATTAATATTTTTTGCTTTAACTATATATGAATAGTTTATTATTCATACAACTCTATATCATTTATACAAACTCTTCATTATTCATTCAGACTATTCAAAGTATATACTGTTAATAATAATAATTAACATTTTAATATTCATCCTTCTATACATCATTTGAATAAATTATAAAAGTGAAAAGCATTTTTGTGACCAACTTTTTTTATGTCATTTCGTATGAAAATACTCATAGTTCATTAAAGAGTATGAGAACTGCCTCTAAAATTACGTGAACCTATTATGGACTAGGCCTGGGCATTTTAATCGAACCGAATAAACCGAACCGAACTGAATTTAATTTGGTTGGTTCGGTTCGGTGACATTTTTTAGTAGAACCGAACCGAACTTGCTAAAATAAACTGAAAAAATCGAAAAATTTAACCGAAATTAAAGTTTTCGAACCGAACAAACCGAACTTCAAAAATAAAAAACCGAACCGAATAAACCGAATGCCTAACCGAACCGAACTTTAGTTCGATTCAATTCGGCCAAAAAAAAAACCGAAAAAACCAAAACCCAAACAAACCGAACCGAATAAACCGAACTAACCGAATACCCAGCCCTATGGACTGTTTCGGTTTTGACTATAATTCTTTATACTTTTTTTTTAATTTTCAACAATATTTTCTTCTTTACATATTTCGTATGATATGATACTTTGCAAATATTTAGACTAAACTTTCCGTCTATTGAAGAATATATTATAAACTATCAATAATATACAGAAATGTGGATGGCTAAAATAGTTCTTAGGTAATAGTAATATGCATTAAAGAATATTTTTTAAAAAAGCTATTAAAAAATGAGTACATATATCATGTCCCAAAAGAATATCTTTGACTCGCACTTTTCTGCTAAGTGGATCATAGATTTACTTTCTCAACTTATATTTAAAAAGTGTTTTATATTACATATTTAAATCCAATAGTATTATAATATCTATATTTATTTTTGTAGCATGTTTAGTTTTTTTTGTCTCATATGCAAACTTAGATACATTTATCAATAAAATTAGAAGCTATAGGGTTGACGATTTTTTTCTCCTTAATTTGAACCGTCCAAACATTTTACACATAAATGTTAGGAATAAATTTAATTACGATTGAGAAATTTATCTTTTTCAAACTAGTCGATTCAAATATTTCCTCTGGATTTATTAATTAGATTAATTATAATTAAAAATTATACATTAAAAATAATTGACCAATCAATAAAAAAACTGGTATATTGGCGTCATTCTCAGTTAATAATCTTCATATCTTATGTTATGTTTTTCATTTTAGAATATTTTATATATTATACATTAAAAATAATTGATCAATCAATAAAAAGTGGTATTTTATTATTGGATGTGGACTATTTAATAGCTTTAAAAATCTGCATAGAAATAAGAAACATCTTATATTTTGGAACATAAATAACTCTCTAAAACATCTTATATAATGGAACAGAGAGAGTATAATCTTTGTAATAGTTGTAAGCTAGTTTGACTGTAATAGTTTGGGCTCGTAAAATTTAAAGTCTCGTGAATTTTTTTGTCACATTAATTTCTCGGTCACAACCAGCCGACTCAGTAACACAAACTTCATAAATAAATAAAAATGCATTTGCTATGCAAATGGCCAAATTTGATTTCTGATCTGGTAAAACGATGACACAATCATTAAACCACTTGATCGTTGTTAGATCTCGTGAATTTAATTTTGATCAAATGTACATTTTATCTTCGTTTGACTTCTCGAACTATCTTCCCTTGGTTTACTTGAACTATTTTTCTAGAAAATGGTCTTTGAACTTTGTTTTTTAAAACACTTTTTATGGACTTATAGTGTGAAATAGATTTGTATAATCTTGCTATTTCAAAATGTATATTTTCTAAATGAAAATCAAAGTTTGAATGTAGCTTTAGCTTATCTATATTCGGATTTATTTAGTGTGAAATATAAAAAGGGAAAAAAATCACAAGTCAAATAACGAACAAAGAAGCAAAACTGTAAAAAAAAAAAAAATCATATAAAGATTTTCAAGTCACTTTCTTAACTTAAGTCAAAACTCATTTCTTTGCCGCGTAAACTCTTCTTTGTTAGTGTCCCAATAAAAGTGAACACTTTAATTTTTATTATTTTTTGTTCCTACTTATGTTTTTTTTTCCAATATTTTTCGTTGATTTTTCTTTTGTTTTTGATTTTGTTTTTGATTTTTTGATACAATGTTGTAGAAACAAAAGACTTGAGACAGTTCTTTCGTTGACAAGAGAAAGAAAAATAAAGTAGACAGCTGTTGACAAAATTAATAAGTAAAGGATAATTTAATTAAATGTGGTTTAACAAATTACAGAAAATTATGATATGTTTATGTATATCATAGGTTTTTCACATAAGTTAAATAATCATTAATATTTAATTATAAATATATGTGCTATTTTCTTTAGAGGTATCCTCAAAAATACCATAGAATTAGATATATTCCAAAAATACCATATACTCTCAAAAGTTTTAAAAATACCACAATTTTTTTATAAAAATGTCACAAAATGTTTTTTGTGCCAAAAATAGCATAATTTTAAAAAGCTTTAAAAATTCAAAATTTAAATCTTAGACCTCCAAAACCAAACTCATCCTCTTCAATGCTAAACCATAAACTCTAATTAGTGAACTCAAACATAAAATTATAAATTATAAACCCTTAAAATCACTTTTTATTTTGTGGTATTTTCAGAAAAAAAACAATTTAAAGATATTTTTGAAATTTGTGGGAATGTGTGGTATTTTTAGAATTTGAACATATTTTAATAGTATTTTTAAATAATTCTTTTTTGTAAGTTTTGTAAAGAATAGAGTGATGAACTCTCAAGAACAAGAGAAAGAGAGAGAGATTTGTAGACAAGAAGAAGAAGAGAATGAAAATTTTATTTCCTTAATTCTTAGAGATAACAATTACATAATTATATAGCTTATAAGAGAGTCTCCTAATTCAAAATACCCAACATGCAAGAGTTCATCATTTACAAGACAAGTAAATGCTGAACATGCAGATAATAGACAATAAATGCTAACTACTTTAGGTACAACACTTTTCTGGGTGGATGAGAAACTTGTGGATAGCTTCTCATGGATGGATTCATGTGGATAGCTTCTCATAGATGGATTCCTGTGGATAGCTTCCCATGGATGGGTCCTGTGGATAACTTCTTATGGATGGATACCAGTGAATAACTTCTTCTCATTAGTTCTTTATCTCAATCCTCCCCCTTAAGCTTGACCATAGGAACTAGTCAAGCTTGGTAACAATGAAGACCTCCCTCATTAAGAACCTTAGTAAGAAAAACCCAATGGGACAAAACCTTACTAAGGGAAAAAGAGTGGAGACTCCACTGTTAAGGGGATCAACTGCTTGGTGAGAGATCAACGAGTCCAAGCTGTGAAAGTATGGACTCAATTGTCTTTATTCTTGCTGCATTGGTGAACACATCTACAAGTTGATCTTCACTTCTTTTATAACATGGAAGAATAACTCCTTGTACCATCAACTGTCTGACCTTGTGGCAATCGAGCTCTATGTGTTTAGTTCTTTCATGGAACACTGAATTCGAAGCAATGTGGATGGCTGCTTGGTTGTCACAATGCATGGTGATAGGAGTGTCGAATTCAATGCCTAGATCCTTGAAAAGACCTTTGATCCATACTACCCCAGTGGACAACTTTCTCATTGCCCTATACTCGGCTTCAGCACTTGAGCAAGACACAATCTTCTGTTTCTTGCTCTTCCAAGTGACAAGATTGCCTCCAGTGAATGTGCAGTACCCAGTAGTTGATTTCATATCATTCCTATCCAACAATTTTTGTGTTGTTATTACATCTCATACATACTCCTTGTCCAGGAGCTCCACTAAGGTATCTGAGTATTCTTCCCACTATTTTCTAGTGATGAACATTAGGCACTTGCATATGCTGGCTCACCTGGTTCACAACAAAACAAATATCAGGTCTAGTAATGGTTAAGTATATGAGTTTACCAACTAGTCTTCTGTATTGTTTTAGATTATCAAATGGTGGTGTCTTCATACTCTCCTTCACGCAAGATTTTATAGCCATCTTCTAATGGCCTCTTAGCTTGTTTCTCTCCTATCATACCTGCTTCATTCAAGAGATCAAGTGTATACTTTCTTTGGGATAAGTAGAGCCCCTCATTAGAGAGACAAACTTCAATTCCAAAAAGTACTTTAGTTTACCCAAACCCTTAATCTTAAATATAACTTTTAAGTAAGCTTTGGTTTCCAGTATACCTCCTTTGTCACTTCATGTGATGATGATATCATTAACATACACAAGGATGACAACTATACCTTGTTGGTTGGTGAGAGTGAATAGAGAGTGGTCCGCCTCAGATCGTCTAACCCTCTCCCATTTAAGGTAGTGCTAAGCTTGTGATACCAAGCTCTCGGTGATTGCTTCAGCCCATAAATAGCCTTCTTGAGTTTTAGAACATTTCCTGGCTTAACCAAATGTTCTAAACCAGGAGGTGGACGCATGTAGAATTCATCCTCTAGAGCCTCCTGAAGGAATGCATTCTTCACATCCATTTGCCAAAGATCCCATTTCAAGTTAACAGCTAAAGAGAGAATGATCCTTATAGTGTGTAGCTTAGCCACTAGAGCAAAAATATCATTGTAATCTTCTCTAAATGTTTAAATGAACCCTATTGCAACCAATCTAGTCTTTTTTCTTTCTGGTTTTCAATTGTCTAGGTACTTGATGGTGAAAATCCATCTACTAGTCACTGCTTTCTTGCCTTTTGGAAGTTCAGCTTCATACCAAGTGTCATTGTCAATCATGAAGACCTGATGCTCTTCTGGAAATTGTGCTAAGGAGCATGTGGTTTGGATTGGATGAGATACTATATTGGCATTATAATAGACAATTTCATTTACCCAATGAGAAGGTTTTTTCACTCTTGTACTTCTTCTTAGAGGTTGTGCTTGTCATTTTTCCAGCTTCATTCTCATTGATTTGAGATTGTTCTTCTTGGTTTGCTTCTTCTTCTTGACTTTCACTTTGATCATGAACTTCATAATCTCCTTGATGCATTGGTTTTGGTTGGTTTCCCCCTCATGATCAAGGTGTAATTCCTCTTGAACAGGATCCGCTTCTTGGATAAGTTGTTCATTTGCTTCTTCCCTTACTTTTGGTTGGCTAATACCAAGATCTCCAAGATTATCCTCAAGTTGTTCGCCTTATCCGAGGGAGTATGAGAGAGGTCTCTAAGGTTTTCCCAACTCTTCTCATCATAGTACCCCTTTGATTCCACAAATTTAACATTTCTTGATACCATAATTTTTCTTGACTCTTGTGCATAACATTTGGTTGAGTACCCTATAAACATAGCCTTGACACTTTTGGCTTCTAATTTGTTTATTTGTTCACCTAGAATCAAGACAAAACAAAGGCACCCAAACACACGTAAATGATCAATGGATGGCTTAGTCTTGGTTAATACCTCGAACGGAGAGCTTTCATGAAGAACTCTGATTGGTATTCGATTGATAAGATAACATGCTAAGACCACAACATCACTCCAAAATCTCTTTGGAACATTGGTGTGAAACATCATACTTCTTGCAACTTCCATGAGGTGTCGGTTCTTCCTTTCTGCTACTCCATTTTGTTGTGGAGTATAAGGGCAACTAATTTGGTGAATGATTCCATATTTTGATAAATGATTCTTGAATGCATGGCTTGTGTATTCTCCACTATAATCAGACCGGAATATTTTAATATTTGCATTGTAATGGTTAGTAACATAGTTTTGAAAGTTCATAAAAGCTTCTAGCACCCTATCTTTAGATTGAATTAAGGTCAACCATGTATACTTAGATTTTTCATCTATAAAAGTGACAAAATATTTATGGTTTTCTCTAGAAACACAAGGGGCAGTCCACACATCCGAATGAATCAAATCAAAGCAATGCTCATATGTAGTTGTTGACTTAGGAAAAAAAGATTTGCAATGTTTGCCTAGGATACAAGCCTCACAACTATCATTTTTAAAATAAAGATTAGGCAATATCAATTCCAAAGCACGAGAGTGAGGGTGATCTAATCTAGCATGCCATAATAAATTAGAATCTAAAACAGAAGCAGAAGTAAAAGCTGTAGAAAAATCAGATCTAAGCTTGGTGTCTTCTAGAAAATAAAGGTCTCATTTGCTCACACCCTTTCCAATCATCTTACTTGTCTCAATATCCTGGCCTTTTTAACCGAGAGAAAATTAGATGTAAAGGTAGACATGTAAAGTGCTTTAGACTCTTTATCAAATAGTTTCAAATTTCCTATGCCTTCAATTGGTATTTTATCACCATTAGCTATCACAACACTTCCTGAGGCGGGTTGAACATTACTAATCAGTTTAGCATCTCTAATCATATGGTGAGAAGCACCTGAATCAATAATCAATGGCCTAACACTTTGTGATGTGCAATGAAGATATTTTAAAGCTTTATGAACATTACTACTAATGTTACCAGAATTTGCATTGAGAGCCTCAATGTCTGACTTGTGGATGAATGTATCATCTTCAAATGGTTGAGAGGTGGTTCCAGCAATGTGTGCAGTAGAACTCATGACATTTTTTTCACCTTGTTGTTATGTTGGTTGAGCCGTTTGCTGGACATTTTGGTGAATAGCTTGATGTACTTTAACTTGGTTAAACATTGATGGTGGTCTAAGGTGAGGGTGAAAATCCAACACTGGTTCTTCATGTGGCCAACTTTCTTGCAATGCTCACAAGTCACACCTTTTTTTTCTATTTACTGATTTGAAGTGGGCCTTGTTAGCATATGCCATCTCAGCTTTGTTGGCCAAGTTGAGGTCTCCTTTTCCTCCAAATAGATCAACAGAGCCTTGCTCCTTTTGTATTTGAGAACACACTCCCTCTAGGATTGAGAATGAGAAGTAGTTCAAAGACTTTATCTTGCTCACACCTCTCATTCAGGATGGTTGGATTTGTTGTGCTTGGCCTCAACATCTCTAGCTCTTCCCGAAGAGCTCTAAACTTCCCAAAGTGTGTTGTGAAGTCTGCATCCTCTTGGATCAGGCTGTTGATAGCCTTCTTCACCCCAAAGACCCTACTAAGGTTGGAAATGTTTCCATAAACCTTTTGTAAAGTATCCCATAATTCATTTGCTGTCTCACAATATGAGTAAGCCTCCATCATGGGGCTATTAAGTGAGCTCTGGATGATAGATAGCACCATGAGGTCCTCTTGACTCCATTTGTCTTCACCTACATCCACAATCTCTTTGCCATCTTCTCCTCGGATAATTTGTTTTGGTGCTTCACCATTAGTGACATGCAACCATAGACCTCTTCTACCAAGGGCATTCTTGGTCAATCTTGACCATATAAGGTAGTTTACAACCTTAAGAGTAACTGGAATACTATTGGCTTGCTTTGCTCCATTTCGAAAAAGCTGGAGAATTTTTGAGAAAAAACAGAGAGAATAAATGGAACAGAGTAATTTTGCGGAAGAGAAAATAGAGATTTAGGAGCAACAAAGCTCTGTACCATGTAAGTTTTGTAAAGAATAGAGTGATGAATGATATTACTCAGATTTAATGCATTTTAGTAGGCATTTATGCCTGCTAAAC
>OVBE01004432.1:0-23969 GCA_900406425.1 Iberis pinnata | reverse complement strand
ATTATATTATTAACAATTATAACATAATTTTATGATTCCAAGAAAAACGGCAGAAAATAGTTCATATTTCTTAATTCTACAAAGAGACACGATAAATGATGCTATTTAAAACATAAGTAATTGATTTTAATGCTATTTAAACATATATAATTGTCTTGATTTTTGTGTTGTTACTGGTGTGCCGTTGAAAATTAGCTAAGTGTTGTAAGAACAAAAAATTTGGTTTATTTGTTATATTTTTGGGAATTCCTGTTCCTGTCCCGTCCCATCATGTCCCATCCCGTTTCCGTCCCGAATTTAAAATGAAAAATAAATGGGACATATTTTTGTTCTCAGATTCCCGTCCGTTCCCATTCCCAAAAATTCTCGTCTCAAATTCTCATTTGTCCACCCCTAATAGCCATGTTCTCATCTCCACACTAGACATACAGTGTGATGCTTATAAATCAGTGTTTTCATCGATTTGTTTTACATTTACACACTTGCCTCTCTTCATAATTACTGGAAATTACGCTATCTTTCACATCATCATGGCCGATAATCTCAGACGTGCAATCCAAGATCTGGATCTCGGTGCCCTTGATGAGCCGATTGTTATACCAGTTGATGTGGTTAACCAACCAGCGCTGGCCAATCGTTTTGTCCTGATTGGACAACCATTTATGCCAAGGAAACAGAATTTGCGAGCCATCAAAGCATCAATGCCAAGAATCTGGGGCCACTCTGGTTTCATACATGGCCACATTATCAACGAGAATTGTTTCCAATTCAGTTTCCCTTTGGAGGAATCTATGGAAACGGTTTTGCGCCGAGGTCCCTAGGCTTTTGCAGACCGAATGTTGATTATACAACACCGAAATCCCTTGATGAATCCCCCTCTGCTTCGATTCATTCATTTTTGGATCCAAATAAGGGAAATACCATTGCAATTTATGTCTCATGAAATTGTAAGTTCAATTGGAAGAGATTTTGGAATGCTCATGGAAGTGGACTACAATGAAAAATCTGCTGCTCGTCGTATCAAGGTGAATTTGTCTGTAGATCAACCATTGCATTTCCAGAGGAATTTTCAATTCCAACCTTCGATCAATACTCTGATACGATTCTGGTATAAGAGTCTCAAAGATCTTTGTGAGGTGTATGGCTTTCTCACACATGACACATGCAATTTTTTGATACAAAATGGAGGTGATGGTCCACCTTCATATGATGAAAGAGATGATGACAATGGTGTTGATGGCTTTCCACAACCTCAACAGCCCTTCTATTCCAATGTCCATATTGAAGAGATCATGGATAAAGATCCAGTTGCAAGGGAAATGGTGGTAACAGGGGAAATGGAGAGCCTTTGGTAGAAGTGCCTAATGACAAATTAACTCCTCTTTATGACCAAGGTGAAAGTAGCAATGCTATCAACCAAAATAAGAAAGTTCCAATCCCACTGGACATACTACAAGATGGTGATGAAGAGGATTCTACTGAGTCAGCAGTGAGGAACGCACACAAGAAAGGTATGGTGGGCTTCAAACCACCAAGTCAACCATGAGTACACTCTTTTGGAACTGTCAAGGACTTAGTGTAGACTTGACAGTTCGACGCCTATAGTAGATGCAGAGACAGTATCTCCCGAACATTCTATGCATCTTTGAAACCAAGAAGTGTTTTGATTATGTTCGTAATATTAGTAGTATTTTAGGTTATGATGCTTGTGTTTCTATACCTCCTTTTGGTCTAAGTGGGGGTATTTTAGTTTGTTGGAGTAAGGTAGTCTCAGTTTCAGTATTGTACCAGTCTGCCCATCTTGTTGATTGTAAATTTTCAATGAATGAAATCCAGTTTCACTTATCTTTTGTGTATGGTTACCATCAACAACAATTTCGACATTATTTGTGGGAGAGACTTGAACGTATATCCTCAACCCGAGACACTCCTTGGTTAATAATGGGAGATTTTAATGAGATTAAGAGTAATGCTAAGAAGAGAGGTGGACTTAATAGGGCTAGATCAACTTTTATGGATTTTAATAACATGATGAGACACTGCGATTTACATGATATGAGATTAATGGATGATAGATTTTCTTGGTTAGGGAGAAGGCATACTCACTATGTGAGCTATTGTTTGGATAAAACAATGGCTAACACAGAATGGCACACTTTTTTCTCAAATGCACATACCAAATTTCTAGATTTTGGTAGCTCTGATCATCGTCCAGTGGTCACTAATTTATTGGACAAGTTCCAGTTCAGTAAACATCCTTTCCGCTATGATGGTCGACTTTTCTCTCATACCACCTTTAGAGAAGAGAGCTCTGCTTTTTGGAATTACATAAATGACCCAGCAAGATCCTTTGATCAAAGCTTGGCATCTATGAGAAAATGGATTGTAACCTGGAAAAAGAATCACCAATTTAATTTGGCTACAAGAATATAGGATATCAAGAACATACTTAACCATCTTCAAAAAAGTTCAACGGGAGATCTGAATGACAGTTGTTGAGAAAACAATGAAATGATGCTTATTTGGATGAAGAACGATATTGGAAGATTAAATTCCGTAACTTATGGCTCAAGGAGGGTGATAGGCAGACAAAATTATTTCATGCCACTGCTAGAACTCGAAGATCTCGGAACAGAATTATTATTATTGAAAATGGTGATGGTACAATACATAGAGGTGATAAAGCTATAAGTATAGCTACATCATAATTTTATTCTAAGCTCTTTCAAAGTGAATTGCGTTATCAGGATGATGGCAGATGTTTTGTTAATTTTACACATCGAATTTCTTCTGAGATAAATGAGAAGCTTATATCTACCATCTCAGACTCGGAAATACAAAATGTAGTTTTTGATATTGGACCAGATAAAGCACCAGGATATGATGGATTCACTGGTCGTTTCTATCAACAATTATGGCATGTCTTACAGCAATCTGTCACTTCAGAGATCCGTCATTTCTTTGAAACAGGAATTTTTAATGGTTTAACTAACCATACATTGCTATGCCTGATACCAAAAACAGAGGCACCAAGATCATTCTCAGAGTTTCGTCCTATCTCTATATGTAGCGTCCTTTATAAGATTGTATCGAATATCCTGGTCAATAGACTTAAAAAAAGTTACCACAAGTGATTTCCGCAACGCATAGTGCTTTTATACCGGGAAGACAAATTATTGACAATTTCATCATCACTCAGGAATATCTTCATTCTCTGAAATCACGGAAACTTTGGTCAAAATCGTACATGGCGATTAAAACCGATATCTCCAAAACGTATGATCATATCGAATGGGATTTTGTCCGCAGGACACTGACTCACATGGGTTTTCACAATATTTGGATCAACTGAATTATGAACTGTACTACAACAGTTTCATTTTCAGTGTTGATCAACGGTGTTCCAAGTGGAAAATTCACACCGACGAGAGGGATACAGCAAGGAGACCTGTTATCTCCTTATATTTTTATCTTGTGTGCTGAAATCCTAACACATAATCCAAGCAACACTATCAAATCGACTAAAGGGTATGAAAATCAGCAATCACGGCCCCAACATAAGCCATCTAATGTTCGCGGATGATACAAATCTTCTTTTTCCTAGCACACCCCCGATCTTGTACAATTATCAAGCAAATTCTTCATGATTATGAGCAATGTTCTGTGCAAATAATAAATCTAAATAAATCATGAGTAACATTTGGTTCACATGTCAACCATTTTATGCGCACAAGACTTCATCACATCTTACAAATATACAATGATGGAGGCACTGGGAAATACATGGGAATGCCAGAGAGTATTGGTCGGAACATAAAGGATGTCTTCAATTATATAGCAGCTAAGGTCACAGCTCGTATTCAAGGTTGGACATCGAAATTTCTCTCACCAACAGGAAAAGAAATTTTACTGAAGACAATTTCCCTAGCTTACCAGTATACACTGATAGGTCTAGAATTTAATTCCTAAAACTAATACTGCAGAGAATAGATCAATGTAGTAAAGTATAGGGTCGACTCCTACTGAGACCAGAAAGTACACGATTTAGTTAAATCTCGAATCAAGCTAAATCAGAATAATAAGATTGATTAAGATCGAAATCAAAACGGTAAATTAGAAACAGTTTTAAACTATGAAATAAAAGCGTCAGGAATCAGGGAAACCACAGGTAGTCAGGTTTAAAAGTCAAATTATCATGCAGGAATTTTCTTTGAAAATAGTTCTCAACAAGAAAGACAATGATGGAATAATCTCCCCTCAGAGTATTAAACCCGATGCTCAAATTATCATAAAAAAACTCTCGTCGTTTTTCAAATAATTGATCATGCATTATAGTTCAGATTCAACTGTTCACAAACATTCAGGACAATACTCTCGCAAGAAAGTACACTTGTTCATCTAGACTATATCCAACTTCTAAACCAAATCTCTTTGCGTTTACTAGTCTAATATTAATAAACTAGATGGTCAATCTATCACAAGTCTAGACTAAGAACCTAACAATTGTTTTTCCTTCATGATAAATCTAACAATCAAAACCTGGTTTCCCTGGGAAACCTTAAAACCTAACTAGTGAACTACTCAGACATTGACAAGCAAACACAAATCAATATCAGTGAAGAACACATAATAGAACAAATAACGATATAATAGAAAGGGTTCAGAAATTTTTCTCCAAATACAAAGTTCTAAATCTCTTCTCCCTCAGTAATTCTCTCCAAAATAAAATAAATCTTAGTTCTAAAAACCTAAAACATAATGTATTTATAGTCTGAAAAGTAAAATAATCTAAAATAAGGAACTTGGATAAGTTGAGGACTTGATTACAAAATTTGGAAAACATCTTGTTCTTCTCGGGTGAAGTGCTCAATCGAGCATATGGTTCCTCGACCGCGCATCTGGTAAAATTGCACGATCCTTCTTCATTCAGCCTGATCGATTGAAAGCTTCGAATTTTTCCAGGAGGTTTTGCTCGATCGAGCAACACAGTTGCCCAATCGTGCACTCTCTAAAACACTTTGCTCGATCGATCATATCCTTGCACGATCATTCACTTTGTTCTGCAACTTTAGAAATCTTTTGAAACGCATCATTTAATCCCCAACGACCCGAACACCTAGAAACCTGAAAATCTACCAAATATGCAAGGAAACGCTCGGAACAATGCAGAATAGTAGACATAAATTCCCACCATTATGCATTAAAACAGAGTAATATAAACTCCCCCATACTTAGATCTTTGCTTGTCCTCAAATAAAGCAATATTCAATCTGGAGAAGAGGTTTGAAACGGACCACACAGAAACTCACAAAATCTCAAAAACCATAAGCATAGTTTCAAATCCAAAAGACACCAATCTCAAACAACTACTTTTATTCAATTGTTTACCACCACTAAACTAAAAACTTGTTTCCTACTCTAAATTCCAAATCAATCAAGTACCAAATCATATCACCCAGCTCTTTAAATTCATTTTAACTTCAGATACATGCATTCTCGCCCATGGTATATCAATCAAATTACTCAAGTACCTCTTCTATCGAAATGCCCATACCAAACAGAGCATCAACCGACTTTCGATCCTGATCATTTTTCTCCCTTTCTCACTTCTCATTTTTCTTTTCTTTTTCTTATCTTACTGCTTTTCTTTTTTTTTTCTTCGCATTTCTGCGCATTTTCTATCTTTTCTCTTTTTTAAAAAAGTATACTGCAATTCGCTGGGGTTGACTACGGACTTCTAGGTCACGCTTTTAACCCTTTTTTGAACCGTTTTTTATTTTTTGAAGTGAGAGAGAGAAAGGACCCCGATCGTACTGAAAGAACTTGTCAGTTTTACAGAACACTGAAGAGCAAGGGACCTAATTCTCAGAGTATATCAACATCGTAAGCAAGAATAATTCAGATTTAGATTAAGTCCTATCATGGCAAATCTAGCATCAAATGCTCAATAACTCAAAAGATTAGAACTTTCAAAAAAAAATCAATCAGTAATGGGGTTCCAATCCTAATCTTAGCAATTCATCTAAGTTAGTAACCTAGAGAAATCGAAAACCATACCCACACTTGGTTATTTATCATCATTGATTTTGATCATGGTTCCTTCGAGTCGATAGACTCAACTAAATTAAAAACGAAAAATTTGAAAAGTTCACCAAAAAGACAAAACACCAAAACGTATTTAGTATCATTACACCCTCCCCTAGACTTACTTCACACCGTCCCGGTGTGAAAATAAATCCAAGAGAAGGTATAAAGTAACCATAATCAATAGAAAAGTTTGTAATATATGAAAGTAGATAATAAATACTATATGAGATCAAGGGAAAGAGATATACTAAAGGTGAATTGCTCCCAAATCTGTTATGAAATCCTATGCCAAATATGTTATGCCTGCAAAAAGAACAAACACTCAAGAGAAGTGTTAGCAATGGTGAACAATGATTAAGCAATGCTAGCTTAGAAGCTAACAAGAATCAGTTGCAGGAGAAACCATTAAGGACATGATGATTGAGCAATACTTATCAAAAATCATCAAGAATCATATATAAGAGGCATCATTTAGAACAATTAACAGAAATCATTCCAATATCACACAATCAATTGGTAAGTAAAGAGCAATGATCAAGCAATACTAATTATAATTAGCAAGAATCAAGAATACTTAATGAGAAAAACCAATCGATCATGAATCTAAATCAACTCAAGTCAAATATCAAAAAAGTGGTGAATGGTAAGTAATGATCTGAGCAATAGTAGTCAGAATTAGCAAGAATCAATAAAGACACCATTAAGAGAACCAACAATTCAACTGAGATGATGAGTAATGAAAATAGATAATAGATAACCCGAAATCCCTTGAAGACCCTTCACCAGTAATAACCTGAACCACTTTGAACTCAAAACTAAAAATAAGTAATGTAGGACTAAAATTGACTCAAATTTGAAAAAAAACTAATTTAGACTCCAAATAGTGGATTGCCTCCCACTCAGCGCTTGTTTAACGTCACTCAGCTTGACGGTACTTACCTCTAAGTTGGAATTGGATCAACATCCAGCAATGTTCCATAACAAGCTCCAAATCCAGACATCTTCAGCTTCCGAATCTTACCCATCACACATTTTGTAACATCAATCCCTCTCTCTTTGAACTCAAGGGTGAGTAAAACTCTACACTTTGAAAAGGGTTTTGAGAACCCCTTGCTTTTCACCCTATACTCAATTGTATCCCCAACTATTTCTTGAGGGATCAAAGCCACTTGAGACTCCTTCTTTATCAGCTTTGGTTCCACCTTCACCTTTTCCTTAACATTAGGATTGCCATTCCTTGTTGAGATTTGAGGATCTTTGTGCAAAGTTTCAGCAACTACACATTTAAGAGTATGTTCTAACAGAGTTTCATTCTTCATCTCCTCCTCTTTCACCAAAATTAGCCTAAATATTCCTTTTGAAGGAATCTCTTGATAGAAACCCGTTTCTTGATGTTTTCCAGAGATATACGCTGATTCGGTAGATCAACAACAGCTCCTACGGTTGTAAGAAAGGATCTCTCGAGAATCAAAGGTTCATGTTGATGCTCATTCATCTCCAAGATGTGGAAATCAATAGGGACGAGATAATTTTTAACTTGTACTAATAGCTCCGAGATAAAGCCGCTAGAAGGGACAATAGAATCATTAGCAAGCTTAAAAGTCATATGAGATGGTTTGAAACCTAATAGTCCCTATCGTTCTGTAATAGTCAATGAAGTAACGCTCACATTACCTCCAGTATCATAGAGAGAAATGGTGAATTCTATTCCATTAATTGAATAAGGAACTAAAAATTCCATAGGGTCTTGCAGCTTATGAAGCTTCCTAAGTGGATTTGGTTGTTTCCCAATCATCTCTCTATCCTCAAACTCTGATCTGGGCTTCATAGGCGGCACTGGGCAAAAAATTTGAACCCAGGTGCGTCTGTTCGATCGGGCAAGTAGTGCCCGATCGGGCAAATTGCTCAGATTTCTGTCCGATATCAAGGATCGATCAGGCTGGTGATGTGCCAGATCGATCAAAAGCTCCTAGAATTTTTCACATGTTCACTCGATTGGGCATGGATTGCCCGATCGATTGCTTCCCATGAAATTGTTGTGCCCGATCAGGCAAAGGGCGCTCAATCGGGCAATTTCCTCTGAATCTTTTTCCAACTTTTCAAAATATGCACCTTGTACCAAATTACCAACTAAAGACTTACAATAACCCTTTGTATTATCCTCAACTTTCCCAGGAAAGACACCAGCTTGTCTTTTCACAGCTTCAGAAGTCTGAGCAACTTGTATATCAAATGCTTCACATGTGTAGAGAGTGCTTCAAATTTTTGATTCAGCTCTTTCACTACTCTTTGGGGCTGTTGTTGGCCTTCTAAAATTTGCTTTAACATCATCTCTATTTTGTTACTTTGTTGAGGTTGAGTTCGTAGTGGTTGTTGAAATACAAGCTGAGAGGTTTGCTGAAAACCGCATGAAATAGAGTTATGCACAAAAGGATTTTGTTGCTGAGGATAGTGTTGATATTGAGGGTTTTCAACATTAGTACTTCTCCAAGATAGATTGGGATTAGTCTTGTTAAATCCTTGATTATACCCTTGATTGTACACCCTTTGACCTTGACTATTAATGTAATTTACTTCCTTCTCAACTCCTTCAGAATTCTACTCTTGGATAGCAAAACAATCAACTTCAGAATCGTCTACAGCACTGACCTGTTTTGGGTTTTGATTCTTTAGAAGTTGAGTGATTAGCCCTTTCATTTCTAAGAATTATTCTTTCATCTCTGAAAGTTTAGAGTTAGCAGCCAGTACATGAACTTTTGTTCGACGATCGAACTCTGGGCAGTGATTGTTATTGCGAGCTGAGAGGTTCTCTATCAGACGATAAGAATCTGGAATAGTTTTCAGCATAAAGTCTACATCGCTTGTTTTATCTAAGGACAGCTGGTATTTCTATTCAATTCTTCTATAGAAGGTGTTGAGAATACTTACATCTGAGAAACCATGGTGTGGACAATCACGAATCAATTCTTTTTTTTTTTTGCTCCCAAGATTCATAGAATGATTCCACAGAGTTTTGTGCAAAGGAAGAGATCTTGTTCCTCAAAGTGTTAGTCATAGTAGTAGTGAAGAACTGATTTATGAACTTGGCTTTGCAATCTTCCCATGTTACAATGGATCCAGCAGGTAGAGACTTCAACCAGCGAAGTGCTCTTTCAGCTGAAGAGTGACAGAACAAGCTGCAGTGCATGAAATTGCTCGATACTCCATTGAGTTTAATAGTGTTGCAGATGTCCTCAAATGCGTCAATATGATCCATTGGGTGCTCATTTGGTAAACCACTGAATTGGTTGTTACGGATCATCTGAACGAGCTGGATAGGGAATTAGTTTTCCCTTAGCTAAGGTTGAGGGGGTTGGATGGGATTCTTGTTAGCATAGAATGCTTGAGGATTGATGAATGAACCAACTAGAGGATGGTTATGAGCATTAAGCTGATTAACTCTCTTTGGATCTCCATACAAGACAAAATTTCTTGCATTAACATTTTGAGCGTTCTGAGGATTGGTATTTCCCAGAGGAGCTTGGTTGTTATCAACTCGTTGTTGGCTTGGTGGCACTTGATTTTCGTTACCACCACCTTGTGCTTGATTAATCAGTTGGTTGAATCCAACAGCAGGTGGATCGTTTTGACCTTGGGGTATGACCGGAATAATTTGATCAACGTTGTTAGCCATTGAATTGGATGAGCTTGCGTTTTTCTTTGCTTTCTGGTTTGAGTGTTCTATCCTTGCAAGTTCTGAGTTACTGAGGCTTAGCAATTCAGAGGATTTGACAAATCTTCTGATCATACACCTGTAAAACAAAAAAAACAGAAAGAACGAGATGAGTACTGAAAAAGAAAAATTTTAGACTCTATTCTAATAAAAAAACTAGAAAGTCACTACTGGTCCCCGGCAATGGCGCAAAAATTCTGATAGGTCTAGAATTTAATTCTTAAAACTAATACTGCAGAGAACAGATCAATGTAGTAAAATATAGGGTCGAATCCCACAGAGACCAGAAAGTACACGATTTAGTTAAATCTCGAATCAAGTTAAAGTAGAATAATAAGATTGATTGTGATTGAAATCAAAATGGTAAATTAGACACAGTTTTAAACTATGAAATAAAAGCGTTAGGAATCAGGAAAACCACATGTAGTCATGTTTAAAAGTCAAATTATCATGCATGGATTTTCTTTGAAAATAGTTCTCAACATGAAAGACAATGATGGAATAATCTCTTCTCTGAGTATTAAACCTTATGCTCAAATTATCAGAAAGAAACTCTCGTCATTTTTCAAATAATTGATCATGCATTACAGTTCAGATTCAATTATTCACAAGCATTCAGGACAATACTCTCGCAAGCAAGAATACTTGTTCATCTAGACTATATCCAACTTCTAAATCAAATCTCTTTGCGATTATTAGTCTAATTATAATAAACTAGATGGTCAATCTAATTCATGCATTAATAACAAGTCTGGAGTAAGAACCTAACAATTGTTATCCCCTTATGATAAATCTAACAATCAAAACCTAATTTCCCTAGGAAACCCTAAAACCTAACTAGTGAACTACTCAGACATTGACAAGCAAACACAAATATATCATTGAAGAACACATAATGGAACAAATAGAGATATAATAGAGAGGGTTCAGAAATTCTTCTCCAAATACAAAGGTGTGAATCTCTTCTCCCTAAGTAATTTTCTCCAAAATAAAATAAAGCGTAGTTCTAAAAACCTAAAACATAATGTATTTATAGTCTGAAAAGTAAAATAATCTATAATAAGGAAATTGGATAAGTTGAGGACTTGATTGCAAAATTTGGAAAAATTATTATTCTTCTCGAGGGAAGTGCTCGATCGAGCATATGGTTATCCGATCGAACATCTTGTAAAATTCCATGATCCTTCTTCAATCAGCCCGATCGATTGAAAGCTTCAGATTTTTCCAGGAGGTTTTTCCCGATCGAGCAACACATTTTCCCGATCGTGCACTCTCTAAAACACTTTGCTCGATTGATCACATCCTTGCACGATCGTTCACTTTATTCTGCAACTTCAGAAATCTTCTGAAACGCTCTGAAACGCATCATTTAATCCCAAATGACCCGAACACCTAAAAACCTGAAAATATACCAAATATGCAAGGAAAACGCTCGGAACAATGCAGAATAGTAGACATAAATGCCCACCATTATGCATTAAAACCGAGTAATATCATACAAGATGAATGTCTTCAAAATTCCACAGGGATTTTGTGAAGCAATTGAGAAATCATTAGTCCGGGATTGGTGGAAAACAGGGAATTCACGTAGATCTATGCATTGGATTAGTTGGAAAAGATTAGGATACCAAAGAATGAAGGTGGTATGGGTTTTCGTGATATAGCTAATTTAAATGAAGCAATGCTAGCAAAACAAACGTGGCGTATTCTTCAATCCTCTGATTCCTTTGTGACTCTTGTGCTGAGAAATCGTTACTTCCCAAACTCAGAAATATTATCAGCAAACTTGGGTTCAAAACTATCATATATATGGCGATCACTCCTAATAAGAAGAGATTTACTAATAAAAGGCTTAAAGTTCCTAATTGGTTCGGGTACAATGACAAGAGTTTGGCATGACGCATGGCTTCCAACACACCTACCTCGGCCAGCAAGACCATTAATACCTCAGTCTGTAGAAGCTTTACATAAGGTACAGGACTTAATAAATCCAATTACAGGAAAATGGGATGTGACTAAACTAGCTCAATATGTTGTTCCTAAAGATGTGATTATTATTGAATCTATTCAACTGAGTAAGTAAGGTGGTCATGATATATTAGGATGGTGTTATAATACTTCTGGACTATACTCAGTCAAATCTGGATACTGGTTTGCTACACACTTACCTCATGGCCAAAGAATTCCTCCTCCACCAGGTGATCAAGCTTTAAAGAATAAAATTTGGAAACTTCAAACAGCACCAAAACTGAGACATTTCTTGTGGAGATTAGCATCTAATTCACTACCGACTGGTGAAATACTTGTACAGTGACACATTTCCTTTTTTTACAATGTAGAAGATGTTGTTCAGCGGTTGAATCTTTTAGTCATCTATTCTTCCTTTGTCCTTATGCTCAGATGGTTTGGAGAGGCTACCCTTTGCTAGTTGATACAACAGTCACTACAATAACTAAACTCGATCTCATCTTTTCAGCTTTATCGGATGGTAATGGAACTTCAGTAAACCATCATTTGCCTATTTGGATACTATGGCATTTATGGAAAAGCAGAAATATACTTTTCTTTTAGCAAGAGTCCATTCCTTGTAATAAAATATTTCGATTGGCCCTCAATGATGCATTGGAATGGACTCAAGTACCAAGACATACAAGATCCTCGAGCACAATAGGACACAACTCCAGTCTATGATGCCCACCAAATTGGAAATTACCTCCTTTCGGATTCGTTAAATGCAGCGTTGATTGTGGATTTCGTGCGAACAATATCAATTCAAGTGCATGTTGGATAATACGAGATGAGAATGGTATTTATAAAAGAAGGAGCTTTCGCAATAGGTTTTCCAAGTCGTGATTCATTAGAAGCAGAACTTCAGGCTATGCTAATGGCAATTCAACAAGTTTGGATCAAAGGTTATCGGCATATAATTGTGGAAGGTCACAATCAAAAGGCAATGCAAATTATTCAGGGGAAAATGTTTGATTTCACACATTATAATCTCATTCGGGATATCAAGACATAGAGAAATAAATTTGAGGACATAAACTTCCAGTGGATTCCACGAACCGCCAACAAAGTTTCAGATCGGATTGTTAAATCATCAGTTTATGATGGTTGTATGTTTACCTTCTATTCTAGAGCACCACTTTGGTTGTATGATGAATTACAGGGGAATTTCTATATTTCTCATTAATAAAGATCATATGTTGACCAAAAAAAACTTTTAATTATCATGTAGTCTAAAGAACCATCATTATGTTTTTTTAAGGGGAAAAATATAAGAAAAAAAAACTTTATCTTTCAATAAAAAGCCAAAAAAGCTTAAATTTTTGAGTAAGCCAAGATAATCTCAATTTTTGTTAATTAGGCCATTTTGAATCCAAAATTAGTCAACGGTTGTTATTATTTAACGGTGCTAAACTCCTGTTAAGTTAATCACGGTTAGAATAACAACATCGATTTACCAAAATAAAATAAGAAAAAAACCACAAAATCTATATTAAATCTCTAATTTCTTTTTGCGTCGTCGCAATTGTTGTGATGACGACTCTGTCGCGTTGGTTGGGTTCACAATGTAATCCTTGTGGATTAAGTTTTTTATTGACGAGAGTGAGTTGAACATCATAATCTTCAGTGGTCAAAATGATATGCTTATGAGAGTGTAGCAGAAAGCGTTAGATTCAAGCAGAGAAGGTGGGACCATATTAGGAAATGGAAGAATAATGGTGCGCAGGAAAGGAATATTGTTGAATGACTAGGCGTTTTTGGAGAGTATTTAAATAATGGAAGTTGTTAATTTTTTTAATGCATTTTGTTGGATTAGTCTCTAGACTTTGATGATTTCTAGGGTGAGAAATCGATTGTGTTCTGGGGTTTAAGTTTTTTCTTATTTCTCTGAATACTGGGTTGTATTGGGATATTACATCTTGTAGTTTTTCTTTTACAAATCAATAAAGTACATCTTATATTTTGTTCTGGGTTTATCATAGGTTTTGGTTGAGTTGTGATCTTGGATCATAACAAATTGGTGCATGTGGCAGGTTGAACATTCGCGATGGATAAGTTGGACGAGACTAGTCAGCTTGAAAATGAGTTTGGTGGGTTTATTGCCGAAATTATGGCGGACATGGATGTTCTTCATGGTGGGTGGGATCGACTCAACCATGTGGCAAAGTAGTCTGATCAGCAATTTTCATCAATGGAAAAACGTTTGGATCATGTTGATCGGCGTTTTGATTCGTTGGACGCCAATATGTATAGATGGCTCAAACATTGTCACGCTTGGAGATGAACACGATGGGTTCCCGTAACAAAGGGAAGGAGCACGCTGATTCCGATCATCAACCTCCACCTGAGTTTACGTCTTCTCCCAAAATGGGTGGTGCACCCGACTTACATGACGCTTTGGTTAACCGGAATAATCTACTAAAGAAAATTGATATTCTGATGTTTGATGGGACTCGCCCATTTGGGAGGATTGCTTGGATGGAGCATTTTTTCCGTGTCAATTGTTACGCGGAGGCGATAAAATTGGATCTTATTTCTCTGAGTTTGGAAGGTCTGGTTCTGCATTGGATCAATAGCGAGATGGAAATGAATGAGTTTCATGACTAGACTTAATTTAAATGACGTATGGTGCACTGGTTCAGTACGTCCATTGAGGAAGAACATGGGTAATGTTTGTTTGGTATTCATTAGACTGGGTTAATCACAGACTATGTCAATGAGTTTGAGGAGCTAAATTTGATAGTTCCTGGTGTGGATGAGGCACATTGGACCGATACTTTCTTCAGTGGGCTGAAACCATAATATAAATAGGTCATTCGGATGAAGGACCCAGTAGGCTTGAATAATTACAAGGCGATGGTGATCAAAATGGACTCTAGTATGTTCTGTAAAGTAATGGGTGAGGAGTCTGCTTCACCGAAGCATTCTTCCCGTACTTTCTCATTTCCCGATCATTCTTCCACGGGAACGGTGCCTCAGCAGAACTAGTATGGGTATGATATGAGTCCTCATGGTCCCAAATCCCCAGGACCTTCGAAACCTCTGGCTCGTTCGTGTCAAAATCTGACTACGGATGAATCGAATGAGAAGAAGCATCTTGGGTTATGTTTTAAGTGTGATGCGCGTTGGCCATCTACTCATACTTGTCCCAACAAGGCTTTACAGATTTTGACAGTGGTGAATGGCAATGATCTCGAGGTATTGGACGATATATGGTGGAGATTTCCATAGATTTTGAGGTTGCGGTTCAATAGGTGATCGAGTTATCGATTAATTCGTTATTGGGTTTTAAATTACCTTCGACTACCAAGGTGCGGGGCTGTATTGGTCAAACCACAGTGATTATCATGATTGACAGTGGTGCTACACATAATTTTATGGCTCCTCATATTGTTCGCAAGGTGGGGTTACAAATGGATATCGGTTCTCAATTACGGATTTTGTTGGGGAATGGGGTGACGATTGATGGTCTCGGCGTATGCAAGACAATTCCATTTACATCTCAGGGACTTTCTTTTACAGAAAATTTCATTTCCCTGGAATTAGGTGGTGCAAATTTGATTTTGGGCATACAATGGTTACGAACGGTGGGTAAATGTTTGGTGGATTGGGAATCTCATGAATTATCTTTCATTCATCATGGAAAACAGGTTTTATTATGTGGGGAATCTGATCTACATTCTCCACGTCTATCGTTGAAATCATTGTCTCTTGCGGGGATTTCTTCGGGAGTGAGAAGGAATTGGCTGCACAAGAATTTCTTTCCATCCATGTTCATGCAATGTTACAACCATTATTGTCACAGTTTGTGGCTGTGTTTTCTGTTTCTATGGGTCTTCCCCCACTGCGAGGCAAGGAGCATTCTATTCATTTACTTCCTGGAGTTACTTCAATTTCGGTACGGTCGTATCGTTATCCTCATGCGAGTAAGGAAGCTATGGAGGAATTTTTTTATGAGATGTTGTTGGCTGGAACTATTCGTCCTAGTCATAACCCTTTATCGAGTCTGTTCTTATTGGTTAAGAAGAAGGATGGTTCTTGGCATTTTTGTGTTGATTAATGCGTCTTGAACAAGGTTACGGTCGCTGATAAGTAACATATTCCTATGATTGATCAGTTGTTGGATGAATTTCACGGGGCTCGATTATTTACAAAATTGGATTTACGTTCCGGATATCATCAAATTCGGATGCATGAATCATATATTCATAAGACTGCGTTTCGCACTCATGCGGGGCACTATAAATTTTTGGTTATGCCTTTTGGCTTGACTAATGCATCCGCCACTTTTCAAGCGTTGATGAATGAGTTTTTTAAGTTGTTTCTACGGAAGTTTGTTGACCTTGTGGTACTTGATTGCCGTTAGGTTCTCCTCTTTCTTGATGGATAATCAGTTGATTGAGCCCAAGAAGAGGTGGATCGATTTGACCTTCGGATGCGACCGGATTGATGAGATCAACGTTCTTAGTCATTTGATTGGATGAGCTTGCGTCTTGTTTTTTTTCTTTCCGGTTTGAGCGTTCTATCTTTGCAAGTTCTGAGTTACTGAGACTGAGCAATTCAAAGGATTTTTCGGATCTTCTGATCATACACCTGTAAAACAAAACAAGAAGAAAGAACGAGATGAGTACTGTAAAAAAAAAACCTTAGACCAGACTCCTAATATAAAATTGAAAGGCACTATTGGTCCCCGGCAACGGCACCATAATTCGGATAGAGATAAAATTTAAATCCTAAACTACACTGCAGAGAACATATCACAGTAGTATAGATAGGGTCAAATCCCACAGAGACCAGACAGTACAATGTTCATTTTTATCTTAAATCAAGCTAAGACAGAAATAAGAGATTGTTTGTAACATAATCAAAGCAGTAATTAATTAAACGGTTGTAAACAATTAAATAAAAGCGTCAGGCATTAGGGAATTCCACAGGTATTCAGGTTTAAAATCCAAGGTTAACATGCAGGATTTTGCTTTGAAAATAATTCTCAACATGAAAGACATAAATAGAATAATCTCCTCTCGAAGTATTAAACCTTGTGTTCCAATTTTTAGAAACAAACTCTCCCTGTGTCTAACAAATTCAATCATGCAATAAATTTCATATTCAATTCTTCATAAGGATTTATAACAATACTCTCGCAAGCAAGAACACTTATTCATCTAGACTAGATCAGATCTCTAAACCAAATCTTTTTGCGTTTATTAATCTAATATCAATGAACTAGTTAGTTACTCTAATTCATGAATTAGGAACAAGTCTAGACTAAGAACCTAAAAAATTCAATCCTTTATGATAAACCCTAACATTCAAACTTGGTTTCCCTGGGATACCCTAAAACCTAACTAGAGAACTACTCAGACATTGAAAAGTAAACAAAAATCAAAGAAGAACTCATAATTGCAAAATAATAATGGATATTGAAATAGGGTACAGATTTTCTGAATCTCTTCTCCCTCTGTAAAATCTTTAATAAAATAAAGTAAAAGAAAAAAATAACTTAAGCCACAAGGCTTTTTTATAGTGCAAAAAGGTAAAATAATAAAAATAGAAAAAGTTGATAGGCTTGAGGACTCTTCTTGCAAATATGGAAAATCTCCAAAAATTCTCGCAGTATGATGGATCGATCGATCCATATGTGGACCGATCGGTCCATCTTCTCCAGGCAATGTGGATCGATCGATCCATATGTGGATCGACCCGAAGCTTATGTTTTCTCTGGATGATTGGATCGATTAATCCAAAGGTGGACCGATCGATCCAAGCTCTTCGTGGCTTCGTTTCTTCATTTTGATCAATCCAAAACCAGGTTGTTCTCTCATTCCTTTACTTAGCCAAATTCCATTCAAATATGCTGCAAACCTTCACTTTAAGTCTAAATCGACCCGAATACCTGAGAAACCTAAATATGTACCAAAACTTGCAAGGAAAACATTTGGGTAATGCATAATAGTATACATAAATGTCTACTAAAATGGCATTAAAACCGAGTAATATCAACTTTTCCCAACCGGCATTCTTCAACTGCTGTCGTTACGTACTAAGGTTTGGAATGATATCAGCATGGATTTCATTGAAGGGTTACCGACTTCTTTGGGTATTAATGCCATCTTCGTTGGGGTTGACCGTTTGAGTAAATATGCCCATTTTCTCGGTCTCAAGCACCCATTTATCGCGGCTAATGTCGCGTTGAAATTCATTCGGAAGGTAGTTCGTCTTCATGGGTTCCCTGCCTCGACTGTTTTGGATAGGGATCTTACTTTTCTCAATTCTTTTTGGAAGGAAATGTTTCGTTTGTCCTATACAAAATTGAACTTTAGTTAGGCTTTTCACCCCAGACCAATGGCCAAACCAAGGTGTTGAATCGCAGTCTTGAGAGTTACCTCCGCTGTCTTGCCTCTCAACACCCTCGAACTTGGTTCACTTACCTTCCATGGGTGGAATTATGGTACAATACCTCCTTCCATACAGCCTTAAAGACTTCTCCTTTTCAGGTTCAGTATGGTCGTGAACCACCTGGTTTAATTCAGTTTGAAGCAGGGTCTACTGCCAATGGTGATTTGGAGGCACTATTACAGGACAGGGACAAGATGTTGTCTTCAATTCGGGATCATTTGACACATGCTCAGCAACTGATGAAAAATAATGTTGAAAAACACCGTCGTGATCTTGAATTCGATGTTGGCGCTCTAGTTTTCTAGAAGTTACGCCCATACCGTCAGCAATCTGTATCTCGCCGATTGCATCAGAAGATGGCGGCTCGATATTATGGCCCTTTTGAAGTCTTGGAAAGGGTTGGTAAAGTTTCTTATCATCTGAAGTTGCCAACATCTTCTCGGATTCACCCGGTGTTCCATGTATCTCAACTTAAACATGTTCTTGGCGGTCATCAACCGATCCAGCAACTGCCAAATTCTTTCTCTGATACTGGGAGATGGTGCTTACACCAGCGGATATTGTTCAGCATTATTACTCGAATGATGGTCATTTGGAATGGTTGGTGTAGTGGTATGATTTGCCTATCCATGAGAACTCGTGGATGCGTGCTCGTGATTTCATACATCAGTTTCCCTCTTTCCCGCTTGCGGACAAGCTTGGTGTGTAATGATATGCCTATGAGGGTGTATTTTAGGAGAAAGCAATAGATTCAAGCAGAGGTGGCACCACAAAAGGGAATGGAAGAATAATGGTGCGCATGAAAGGAGTATCGCTGCTGACTAGGCGTTTTGGAGATTACTTAAATAATGGAAGTTGTTATTTTCTTCTTTATGCAATTTTTTGGATTAGTCTCTGGACTGTGGCAATTTCTGGGGTAAGAAATCGAATGTGTCTTGGGATTTAAGTTGTTCTTATTTCTCTGAATACTAGGTTGTATCGGGATATTACATCTTGTAGTTTTTCTTTACTAATCAATAAAGTGCATCTTATATCTTGTTCTGGGTTTATCAGAGGTTTAGGTTGAGTTGTGATCTTAAATCATAACACAGAATATTTCGCCTGTAAACACCACCAAATCACCTTCCCCGATCTTAAGCTTTCTGCTAAGCCCACAAGTAGCTTTACTGAGATCTGTATATGTGAAGACCTAAGATTTAATATGTCTTATGTTTGTTAAATCATGTGAAGACCATTTGCTTCCAGTTTGAACCCATTCAAAACTAAACTTGTTTATTTTCAGTTTTAGTGAATGGTTATGCACGTCGTGCCACAACAAATTGATCCTAAGTTGTTTGTTGTTGAATTGCATGTAAGCTTTATAAGGAATGATTTTTTTCTAACTATAAAGAAAGATGGGTGAAAATCTCGTTATATTAATAACGTGTGATCATATAACAACTCCACCATCTAAAACTAATCTCTATATCAATATGAGTTTTTATTAGTCGGAGAAGATTATTATCGAGAAATTGGATTTAAAATTGAGAGATTTTATTTGTGTGATAAGACAAAAGCAGATTACATTCCTTGTTTAGACAATAAGGAAGAGATCAAGAGAATGAATAATAGTGATCGATCGAGGAGAGAAGTACGAGAGACATTTTCCTAAACAAAATCTCCGTTGATGGCTGCAAGAAAAGTACCACTTTATATTTTTGGTTAATCTTATTTTGAATTTTTTTGTACAATGGTATTACTTTTACACAAGAATGAGTTCGACACTAAAGTCACTAACTTTTATTGATTTTCTCAAGGCAGATTTGGTTCACTAACGTGCCTCATACACGTTTAGTAGAAGATAGAGGAGGTCAAAATTGGATACATAGAGAGAAAGATAGGTTTGTTTTCCTTGGAGGTGGAACTCAATTCATCCAAGGAGCTGATCAGCATTTAGATCAAATCTCTTAGGTTTTTTACGTGTGACTGGCTCATGATGTTGATCTTATACTTTCTTAGGTTTGAAATTTGTAGATGATTTCTACCATTACATTTGGAACAAACACTCATGTTGCTTTAGATATTGGTTGTGGTGTAGCGAGCTTTGGTGCATTTTTGATGCAGCGTAATACAACAATTTTGTTAATAGCACCAAGAAATTGTTTATGAGAATCAGATTCAGTTTATATTTGACTATGGTGTTCCTGCAATGGTGGTTGTTTTTTGCTACACGGAGATTGTTGTATCCAAGTCAAGCTTTTGAGATGATTCATTGTTCTAGATGTCGAATCAGTTGTACGTGATGAGTTTTTTTGTGTGATTTTATTTTGTTATATTAAACGTGATTAACTAATCATAATAATGGTTTTGTATTGTTATATTAACGCTTTTAGATAATAATCATAATCTATTATATCAAAGAAAAGTTTGTATCTTACCAGAGGCTGACACATCATCTCCTCAAATGACACATCAGCCTACAATTTTACAATAGTGAAAGAAGTGATTTTCCAAAAGAAAAATGGAACGTCATCTAATCTAATTAAATGTTCATCTTGCATATAAAAAACTAATTTACCCTAATTTGTTAAGCGATGTTCTCTCCTTTTTCCTCTTCTTTTTCCCGATGAAGACCGTCAACTGAAGAGTCATCAGTTGGAAACCAACCTTATTCTCTTCAGATTCGTTTACTCTAATAACAGCGCATCTGAAGACGTTAGTGCGTGCCTTCGACACGCCTCAGTTGCCTTCACCGAAATAAGGAGCTTCCACAGGGAAATCAAACCTTCTTATAGAAAGAAGACGAATCCTGGATCCGCCGCAAGGCAAAAGAACATCTTTATATTTAACATTTCGCTTTAGTTTATATCTATATTTTCAATTCTGGTTTGATGATTGTTGTTTTGAATCTCTTATTCATTTAAAACTGCTTCTTTTTGTTGCAAAGAACGTGTTAAGAGCGTGTTAAGAGCAATACAAGTGTTGAAGATGCTCCTGTTCGGTCTGAAGAACTTGCACAATAGTACAATTTGTTTGTGTTGTATTGCTATAAAGAAGAACTTTTTCAACCAAAAGCATCAACAAAATAATTGATTGCGTAAGCTGACGTTAAATTTTATGGTATCACTGATATTTAATTTTATATTATGTGGCTAACTATTTCGATCTTACCTTCGCAAGAAATTTTGACACCACTATTGACTTTGTTGTTCACGCAGTGGCACATAACACTAATGGGCATCATTTTCATCAACCTGCTAATGAGAATGAAGGTGAAATTTCTCAGACTTGTCTTTGTACTTTTAATTGTTTTACAATTAGTTTTGAAGCAGCTAACATGACGTTCTCGCTCTAAATGGTTGGTAGCTTTATGCAGAATCTCTGGCACGTTTCCAAGGGAGCTCTTCATACATTTATCCATTGTGAAGGCTTTAACAAAGATTTTGAAGAGTACTATTTCAACTGATGTGAGATAGAAAGTCTCTAATTATGGCTCCAATGTAAGATTTCCTTCTATGTCATATGTTGATTTTGAACAATGAAAAATTATGAAAGATACTTTGACTTTGCATATTCTGGATATAGAGTGATATTTGTGCAGTTGTTGTCTATAACTTGACTTTGCATATTCTGTAATAGAATGTTAGTGATTCTTTTGTTTAGAATTTATAGAATTTTTAATTCGCTTTGCTCGAACAGTAGAACGTTAGAATACATCCTATATCTGCCGATCTTGGTTATTGTTTTTTAGTGGTATAAAGAAGATCTAATACTTATCTAATTGAGTCTTTTTTCAGAGAAACATCGATACATGAATGGCGTCATTGGCACATGGCCAAGAAGGTATTTTTCATACTCTTTGCCTCTCTTTTAAAACTTATAGCAAACGAACTGTGTTAAATTCATCTTAATCTTACAGCCTATTTATGATTATGTTTTCCCCCAAATTAGCTAAGAGATTTCTACTTACTACAATTCCGACATCGTTTAGGCAAACTACATATACGTAGTGACATTGAGCTTCTACATACCAGTAGAGGATCTTGGAGTAGTTCTTATCTTTAGAATCTTTGGACGAGGTTTAATTGAACCAAATGGCTTCTGATTACTCTTACTTTGTTCCATCTTCTAGGTACTTTACACCTTACCTTACAAGGCCTCCTGAGGTAGAAAAAATATTTCACAATTAAGAGATCCCTTTACTTGAGAAAACGAATAATTGGTTGAAGGTAGTGCAAAGTGAGGACATACCCAGTGACAGGATCAACAACTTGGACATTTGAGGCGTGAAGAGGAGCCTTTACTCTGAAAATTCCACTTTCGTAATCATGTGTTCCCTTTATATGCTTCTTGATCTACGAATACAGAAAAAACATACGCAAGCTGTATAAAACAGGATCTGAGTCAGTAGCAAGAGACTATCCCAACAGCAAGCTAGAACATCATAAAAAAAGAGTTCAAGTTGTGTAGTTACACAATTGAAAACATTACATAGCTAAATCCATGAAAGTAGACCCGCATTGTTACTTTTGTAACCAGTCAGTTGATGGTTGAAATATGTCACTAATATTTTTGAAATTCAATTCTTTCATCGTCTCTTATTTTTAACAAAGGTACAAGTCGCTAAAAATGGATCTTGCCTAAAAACGTGTTTTCTCTCTCAAATAAAAGGGCGATCTCGATAAAACCCTAGCCGTTTCCAATCTGGTGAGCTTTTGACCGGCGGTCGGCGGCTCCTACAACGCTGCCGCCGGTCCTCCTCTCTTTTCTTTGTTTAGTTTTATCGGGTCTTTCTTTGTCTGGTTGTAGTTTCGTGGTCCTCGGGGTTTCTCTCCTCACCTCGGTCGAGTGAGATCCGGTCTCGCAGAGACTCGTTAAGCTTCGATGATGGAGGTGCAGCGCCGGTTCTGGTGGACCAACGGTTCCGCTTCGAGCGAACGCCACCTCCTCTGGTCATCGAGCTTCTTGTAGTCGAATCTGGTTTGCCGTCTCCGGTGTGCTTCTCCTCCTGCTCGATCTTAGATCATCCTTGGTAAGGTCCTCGCTCCCTCTCCTTGCTGATGTTGGTTCTTTGGTTGGGCTGTAAGGAATTTTGGCATAGCTAGGCTTTTTGTGATTTAAGGTGTGTGATTCCCCTGGTTTTCGTAGGCGTTCTCTCTTTGCATTTTTTAGGAGGGCTTTATTTGTGTGTTCTTAAGTGGTGGTGCTCAATTAGGCTTAGATTCGGGTAGTGTTCGGGTGGGATTCGGCTCCGGTGCGGTCCTAAGACCTGTTCCCTTTGATCGTTTGCTTTGGTTTCTCATCTCGGCCCTGGTTTCTCTGGCTCTCTCGCCTTTTCTTTCTTGCCTCCAGATCCAGCTTCAAAACAAAGCCAACTTTTTATTCCTCGGGTCAAGCATTTCCAGGACGCTCGGTGTTAGTGATCCGCTTGTTATCCTGATTCATCGGTCGTTCGTGACAGGCGTCCGTGTAAGCCAACTTCTTCAGCGGCATTGTTTGACGTGCTTTCGTCGGTTTCATGCGGAGTATGTGTTCTATTTGGATTAGGCTTGAGAGAGAGTTAAGCCGGATAAAGACTTTGTTGAGAGCCTTTTTTCGGTTTTTCTTTCCGAAAGTGTTTGTACCGGAAAGTTTTATGTTACATTTTGGTTTCCCGGATTGTCGGGCAATGTATCAATGTCTAACGTTGTAATGTTCAGTTTTAATTAATCTAGATGTCAAAAAAAACAAGGCAAAAGTACTAACTTGACCTATAATTTACAATTATTTGCATACGTAACCCGAG
>OVBE01004431.1:0-23971 GCA_900406425.1 Iberis pinnata | reverse complement strand
AAGTATTGCAATGTAAAACTTTGAGATTGATTTTCAGTAAAGAAAAGTTTCTGTTTTCTCTTCTTTGAGCTTGATAGCTCTTTGCTTTCACATCCATGGTTTAGAATCAGATCATAGAATTGTATACCTTTTTGGTGGTGATGATTGATAAACTTTGCTTCTTTTGGATCAACGCGATAAATAGCAACATTCAATAACTCTTCTTTGTCGTGAGACATCTCAAATATCCTCAAGAAAACACTTTCTATTGTTGCATGCTTGCAATAGAGAAATGATAACTTTTTCAGTCAATTGACATTTATCTAAAATAATCAATCATATAATGGCATGCCAGGGCCGGTAAGAACTAATAACAAAGTTTTTAGTGTCACTTTTATACGTGAGAACGCTTACAGTTTCAGAAACAGGCATCAATTGGGCCATTTGGGAATATTAACAGGCCTTATCCTTTTAGGTTGATTAGGCCCATTTAAATATCATCGGTATAATGGCAGCAACCTCTTATCTCTCTCTCCATTTTCCTGCCACATGACCACTGCTTTACATTAAGCCAACGACAAAAAAGCTGAGGAACAAAGCAAAACTCAGAAGAAAAAAAACCCTCCCACGGATCCAAGCCCGAGGATGCATATCCAGTTTCAAATCTAATTGCCGATCTCTGACAATGGCCAGACAAATATAACAATTTCACACTATCTTCCATATATCAAAAATTAATATTTGATCACTCTCTAAAATGGAACGATGTTTCACATTTGCAATGTATATTTTTTTATATCACCCTGAATCACTGAATCTTATACACAAAAGTTATATCTTACTATAAAAATATTCCACAGATATGGGTTTGTATTGTACCTAGCTATAAAAATGCAAAAGCACGTTTCTTGTGCTTCAAGAATCATATCCTCTGTGCCAAGAACGATAATATCAAACAACAAAGTCGTGTACGTGACTAGAATTAGGGAATCTGCTGTCTTGCTGGTTGTTTCCGACAATGTAACGGTAATCATCTAGACCAAACCCTTGATAGTTCATCAAAGTATCATAATCTGCTGACCGGTGCATCTGTTGTTGTTGTGGCTCATTATTATCATTGCCTAAAACACGGTCTAGTTTAGTTTCTGATACAATGTTTGTTGTGTCTGCAGATGAATAAGTAAGATTATTGTTGTTGTTCTCCTGTTGCTGTTGCGAAGAGGAGTCTTCTTGGTTTGTGTTATTAGGTTCTTTGGAGATTAGCAACTCTGGTTCATCACCAAACTCTTCTTTATACATCTCTTCAATCATTGGTTTCCATAAACGAACTCTAGCGTTTATGAACCAATTAGCAACCTAATTACAGTACAGAGAAACCAGAGTGATTCAAAGCAGAACAACAAAAGATTGCAACTTTAAGAAGAGACAAAAAGCTCGATTTAATTACCTGGTTCTTTGACAATCCGGTCTGTTTCGCAAGCATGGTTTTCTCAGATTCTTTTGGGTATCTACAAAGAAAAACATAAAGTCCCATAGATGTTCTGTAATGGGAAATAGAGAAAGTTGTGACTTGTGAGAGAAGAAAACACATACGGATGAAGGAAATGTTCAAAGAGCCAAGCGCGAAGAACAGAAACAGAGTTCTCAGGGAGACCTCTTTGAGGTCTCCAAGTAGGTCGAACCATACCAAGTTGTTGATGTAAAGCTCTTTGCTGTCTCAACCTTTGATCTAAATACCTGAGTCTTGGTATTCTCTCTCCTTGTTGCTCATCTGACGAATCTCTTCCTTTCTCTCCAAGCTTTTCTCTGATAATCTGAATTTGCTCCTTTATGGAGTCACGAAGAGTTCGAAAATGGCGAGAGATTCTGTTGAGAGCAACTGATGTATAAGGCTTAGCTGATCCAAGTCCTGCTACTATCTCAAATGATGAAGCTAATGCTTCCATTTGATGGTAATATTGGTTATATCTTTTATCTACCTGCACTCATTAACATATCCACAACAATCAAATTATACTCTTTTAGATCTCAAACTAGTTATGAACATAAACTAAGTTAGTTAAATAACATTACCTCATCAACCATTGTCAAAAGCTTGTTCTTTTTGTTCTGAAGCTCTTGACGTTCAATTGTAGATAACTCTACTAATTTCCCATTTGAATCACTTGATAACTCTGTATCTTTGGAACCATTGTTAAAGTCTTCAACTTTCTTCTTCTTCTTCCCCATTTGATTAAACTCTTTCTTAACACTAACCACTTCATCGAGTAAACTCTGAGCCGGTTTAAGATACCGAGAACGCAAGATGCTGTTCATAAACCCTCCTGATGATTCGTTATAACGATAATTGTGGTAGAATCCTGAGGAATGATCAGATTGACCCAACAACATCATCTCTTTACTCCTCTCATCCACATTATAAGACGATGTCTCCTTCACTAAATTTGAAGGATTTTGGGTAAAACCAGATTGGTACTGATGATAGTGAAACGGAGGAACATAGATCTGAGTTCCTAGGCTTAGTGACAGACCTTGACCGTCATGAAAGCCTGTATCGCTGCCTGAAACGGCACCGTTGAGATTTTGAAGTCCAGTTACGACATCTCCGGTGGTAGGTGGGATAAAAACCATTTCGTTTCTAACATTATTTCCACCGTCTCCGGCGAATGATGCGGCGGCTGCGGAGGAAGAAGAAGCTTCTTGTTGTTGTTGTTGATGGTTGAGATAAATTGGTTCTTGCTGAAAACAACCGACATTACTTGGGTAATAAACCGCCATGGATTTATTATATTAACAGCTTTTTTTTTAGTGAATTGCTAGAATCTGTTCTCAGTGAGTTGTAGTTCGATGAATTTGGTCGGAAAATTGAGATCCTGCAATTAAACAAAAACAAAAAGGAAGAGTCGTGTAAGGTGGAATTTTTTAAGAAAAAGTTTCTGGAGGAATCTGAAAGAGGTTAAAACATCGTAATCATTCATACCAAATAAATTTTATCATCAACAGTTTCGAAAGCAACAAACATAGTAGAATAATCGCCGGACCAAACTTTTCTCAAGGGTTAATGTCAAAATTCTGAATAAAGCAAATGTTTTTCTTCAAGAGATTAACAAACCCAGAAAACCCAATTCTGGAATTGAGTAAGCGAAGAACAAAGATTGTATTTTGGGCGGAAAAAAAAAACCCTAATTCGAAGAAAAAAATGCAGAGTAAAGAAGTTGTATAGCTTTCTTCAGTGACTTAAAAAAAGCAGAGGAGAGCAATTATTACAGAACTAAAAGTGTTCGTTGATGATTTTATCTTACATAGGAGAATTTTCTTACAGAAAAGGAGAACATAATAAACAAAAAAAAGTCTTTTTTAAAAAAACAAGAAACACAGTACAGAATCTAGAGATTAAACAAATCAAGAATCAAGAACTTGGGTTTAAAGTTAAAGAAAAGCTACCTGAGGAAGCAAAAAAAAACCCTAGAGATGGTTGCGAGTGTGGATGTGACAGAATCAGGAAACACAAAAGAGAAGAGTTCCGAATAGTCGAAGACAAAAAGATTTGAGACCCAATCCCGAGAGAGAGAGATATACAAGATTAATAATTCCAAATTCTACAATAAACGAATTTTTCCACTCCACAAGAACCCCCCAAAAAAAAAAAAGACCAACCCATCTTATCATTGGGACATTAGACACCAACCCAATTTTTAAAAATTAAATCTTTTTAATAATATTATGCATACTAACAATATAATAATGACACTGCCGGTAAAATTTGACAACCGCTACCTTTCAATTTATTAATCTTTTTTCCGGCAGAAGCTTCTCTATCTTATGCTTTGAGATTTAATATTTTAACCAATTTGTTTTGTATACCAGCCATTGCTAGATAACCACGTGACAGCATAAAAACCACCAAATTGTTTTTCGCTGATTAAGAGATTATTTTCTTAAGACGACTTTTAGCATAAAATTTTTAACAATTCAACACAAAATATTTTTTTCGATTATACAACAATTGAGTGATGTTGTATTGTGTTGTCATTGACTTGACTCATAATTTTTCAATAACTTTATGTTAAACTTAACACAAAAAAATACAAGGCAAAGACGGAAATGGAATGGTAATAAGTAATAACTAATAAATTAGTAGTAGTTATATAAGTATGTCAACTATTTCAATAAATCTATAATTTGTACATGACTATGGTAATACTAGTACAATCTTCTTAGCTCCGGATTTATGTACTTGTCTACTTGAGACTCCGAAATATTGAAATTATTATCAGCCACATATTCTATAGCCTTAATTTGGTTTCTTTTTTTTTAAGTATCTTTCTTAGTTCCTTGATTAATAAATTTTGCATAGAGCTTCAAACATTTATTGATATAGAAAGCCTTTAAATTAAATATTAATTAACGTCACCATGTATATATACGTAGAGAGAGATGAAGATAGAAAAGTTGGTTTAAGGAAGAAGAAAAAGCAAAGGTGGGTGTGTGTGTCTGTTCAATTGCTTAATTGAGGGATTAAATGACTTAACAACCAGTTGGTGACTCCCTCCTTACTCTTCTGTTATACCCTATTTTTCCTATGTTCTTGTCTTCTTCTTTCTTTTCTCAAAAACCCTTTTTTTATTTATTCAAATGTACTCGATCTATTATTATATCATACATCATATTGTTTTATTTATTTTAGCTACACTTAAGGGTGTCAAATGAGCTTGTCCACGTCTATTTGGACCTGTCCGCGTGGACATTTATTTTTGCGGACGCTTCATGGGCAAGCCCGCATGGACGCGGACCAAATTATGTCCATGCCCAATAACGACAGCGTTCAAACGGGCTTGTCCGCGGAGGTCCGCTTACCATATTTGTGGTTTTTAATTTGTCATGTTTTGTGGCTTTCATTACTAAATTAATCCAAATTCAACATATAAAAAAAATTATATAAAAACTCTACAAAAATTTAAAACTTATAAAAATTCACTTTTTATAATATTTTAATTAAAAATTATATACTATGCAGAAAAGTAAGAATTTTTTTTACTGATTAAATTTCCCTAAAATATATAAAATTATATAAAAAATTAAAATATAAAATAATTTTTTTTTATTTTTATAGTTTTACAATCTTTATAATTTTTTAATAATTTTAAGAGTTTTTTATAGTTTTTTATTTTTTATATTTTTTATTTTATTTTATAGTTTTTAGATTTAGACCTAAAATTAATGTCCAAATGGACAGCCCATGTCCGCTTGGACAAGCCCGCTATGGACAGCGGACGATTTTGGGCACTGTCCAATTGGTCCGCTTATATTGCGAACATGTCCATGGACAGTCCGCATTGATGCGGACTGGGCTTGGTCCGCGGACACTATGTCCAATTGACACCCCTAGCTACACTACATATCTTCTCCTCTAACTTCGAAATTAGTGTCATTATTTTATTTGGAATTCCTTAAAATGCCATCAAAAATTCAAATTCCAAAAATATCATACACTTCCGAAAAATCTATAAATAATATTAATTTTTTTTTTCCAAAAATATCACAAACATAAGAAAGTGAATTTTATGAGTTTAAAATTTAAAATTTTTTGTTTTGAGTTCACTAAATAGAATTTAGTTTTTAATTAGTTTTTAAGGAGACAGAATTTGGTTTTGGAGTTTTAGGGTTTAAATTTAAAATTTAAAAACTATTTTAAAATTTGTGATATTTTTGAAATAAAAACATTTTTATAATATTTTTGAACTTGTAGGAATAGATGGTATTTTTAGAATATGCCAAACTTTTATGTTATTTCCAACATAAAACAATAAACAATTTTGGTTTGAGAAGAACCAAAATAAATAAATCATATCCGTTTTGGTTTGTTGGAGATTGGATTTTGAGCAGCCGACACAAAATCATTAGGGGGAAACCATTGCGTTGGAAAAATTATTCTAGTCATTGTGAAATTATTATATTGACTTCGTTTCCACGTGGTGTTAATTTATGGTGAAGATTATAAATAAATATAGGCAGTTAGCTGGTGATTGATGGATTGAATGTAATGAAATTTCAAGTAATTAGTTATTTCATATACTTTTTTAAGTGTTGTGATTACTATTTTGTAGAAACGTACTAGTATACTATATTATTAATAATAACTGAAGAAATCTTACAAAAACCCAACATACAAATAGCAAAATCCGCAAATTTCGACTATTATGATTTAAAATTTTAAAAATTAAAACTCAAAACAACCGAAAGATAAAGAAAATACACAAAACTAAAACAAAAATGAAAAGACATACGAAAAAACTAGAATAAATACAAGAGATAAGCTCGACTCGAGGAAATACTAGGAAGTAGACCCAATCCTGAGATTAAAGCTGAGAAAACCAACTCCAATCGAACTTCTAGCTCCAAGAGACACACAAGAGTGATGGTTTTGACAGCGGGAACACCAAAGAAATCTTGGGGAGTGGTGAATTCAAACTTAACCAGAGAAGACCGGAAAACACCTTAAAAGAAGTCTCACAAAAGTGACAGCTTCGATCATACCACACACGTAGAGACAAGGAGCGAAAACATCTAACATGTCCAACATGAAGAAGAACAACTTGAGATAACCAAACACGAAACAAAGCAGGGACGTCCAACAGTTTTAGGAAAGAAGAAACCCATCCATTTTGAAACCAAAGACTCGGGCCAAAAACACAAACAAAGCCCCTATAACTAATGTTGCAACCAACTAAGACTACTAACGCGAAACCCCATCACAAGCCTACCAACAACTAACACCATCACCATACTAGACCAAGCAGCTCTTGAGCTCTTACCAGAACCACTAGAAAGCAGAAGCAAAAGGAACTAATAGAGACATAAGGCTGGCGGATCTTACCACAATAACATATACCCAATCTCGCAGGGCCGCCAACGCGTGGAGGCGGAGCTAGCACGGTGAAGCAGAACTGACTGTGGACAAAAAAAAAAAGACTGGAAAAAAAGCTGATATCGTTGAGCTAAAAGTTCGGCGACCATTCCCAAACCAAGACAGCCAGAACGACTAACCGTCTTAAATCGCTAGAGTTTGGATTGAGAAACACAGGCAAAAAAGAGAGGACTAACCGGCAAAAAAATGAAAAATTAAAGGGAGGTGAAGATAGCGAGGGCCCGACGCGGCCACCAAGTTATAAGGTTATTTTTCAACAGAGGAAAATGGAGATCAAATCGAAATACTTAACTATATTGTTTTATTATCATATCTAAAAAATGCAATTCTACGTAGTACGTACTATCATATTTTTTGTCTATTGGATTATATTAAATAAAAGGAAAAATTCTCGGAATTATACAAGGTGGTACACTTTAAACAAGCCAAAAGTCGATTCGTAAAACAATATTTTCAGAGCCAAAGGATGAAATCAAACATATAACTACATAACCGCTAATAGCCAAACAGGAACCAATCAAAAATCAACAAACCAAATCAACCTATAATAAGATCTCCGGGAACCGAAAGCAATAACACATCAACCCAAACCATTGGAATTAGAAGGATTGACAAAGATGCAACTCTACGAACAAGCTTCTCTCCTACATAAAGTCATCCTATTGCCAAAACTGAAACTAGAATCAAGAAAAGGTCAAGACGACCAGTAGGAGCTTGAACTGGATAGAATTTGGATTGTGGAAGAGCCCAAAAAGGAGATGTAAGAGGCTGAAAATAATAATCGGCATCGGAAAGGTTCCCAAAAAGAAGAGCGGACAAAAAAAAGCCGAACAAACGCGAGACCAAGTCACCATCTACCGTAACAGTCAGACCGAGGCCCAAAACCAAGGACATAAAACTAAACTGACACTTACCGTCGTCGAGAGCCGCAAACATAGAGAGTTCGAACCAGCAAATGGCAGAGTCGAAGCTCAACCAACATGAACCAAGGCTCCTCTGCCAGAAGACGGAAGAGGACATACCTAAAGAGGTGAGAGCCGTCGGAACTGAGCTTCAGCATGATCATACCCTGAGACCACAAAGAACGAAGAAAGGACGTTCAGTGGAAAGCACCATTGGCCTAGGAGGCCCAACATCGCAACCTTGTCACCACTGTCGCAGAGAACTACCACATACACCTTTATTGAAAGCAAAAAGCACCAGATCTACGCTTATTACCAAAAGAAAATGACTATTCAACTTAAATGAAGAAAGTTCGGCGACAGCGCTATATGAAAACCGTCGCACACCGGACACTGCTAAAAATGTTTAGTGTAAGAAGATGAAAATATTCAAACGAGGAGAGAAAAAGTTCTTTTTAACAGTTTTATCAAAGTTTATACTTTTGACGTACCATCATAGTTCTGATTGGGATTTTAAAATAAAAAAATATATAGCATTTTAAGATGACAATGAATCGATGGCTGCTAAATGAGGAAATGGTGCGAGTAAGAAACGAAGACTTTTGCTTGGATGGAGAACTTAAGTGTATTTTAGTTATTTTTATATAAAAATCTACAAAAGTTTTTCTTATTTTTTGTTGTATTGTAATTTATAATTCATCAATCATGAGTATAATTCACCTCTCAGGTTTACCATTTATGAAAATATCCATCATCTATGAAACATATTCATTATTCGACACTCATGAATACAATTCACAACTCACATATATCAATTCATATTCATGATGACTAAACTTTTGAAGAAACTAATCTCTTGATTTATAAAAACTTTGCTATTAAAGAAGTGCTCAATTTCTGAATCGATTTCAAAACAATGAAAGATGAAGTAGAAAACAACTAAAACATCTAGAATCAACAAAAAATAGAATCGACTAACAGAGCGACCAAGAATCACATGTGAACCTTTGTTTACAACGATGATAATAGAGCTACACTAGATTTTTAAGTTTGATAACGGAGACAATGTCCCAAAAAAAAAAAGTCTCGCATATTTGAATATTTTTTATTTATAAAATAATATAAAAACTAGTATTTTTTTAAGTGAATAAAAAACAAAATAGGCTTCATAAATAATAGTGGACGTTAAAAAAATAGGCTTATAGAAAAATATTCTATAAAAAATTAATTTAATAATTATTTATTTCCCAAATTACAAAACGTTTAAATATACATTTAACTAATTTTCTCAAAAATTAGAGCCAATTGTCAAATAGTATATAATATGGATATCCACAAATTTGTGGTTATTACAAATAGCCACAAGTTATGAGCGTGTAACAAAAAGTAAATGTATTTATTGCGACATATATTGTTGGACCATACCACGACGGATATAACTTTCTTATTTGTAATTTTTATATACATTCCATAGATCTTAATTGTTGGACATAGTGTCATCACTCAATATGCATTATGCTTTCCACTATTTAAATCAAACAAAATCTTATCAACAAAATATAAATCGAGGTTTTGACTTCGTAACTTGTCATGCTGGTTTAAAACGGAATTGTTAATTTATTATTTTGGTCAATCATAATTAGTATCAAAATTTAGATTAATATTTTGTTTCTGAATAAATAATTTGGCAATTTATATTGCCATAAAAAAAAAATTAAAGTTTTTGTCCCAAGGCTTCCAAATTGTATATTAAAAAAGAATGTAAAACGAACTAATTAAAAACAACTTTTTCTCTTTTTGTCTACTATGTTTAAACATCTTAAAAATATATTAAAACTATTTTTATGTAAATCTAAATAAACGGAGATACACAATTAATAAACTATTTTGAAAAAAAAGCCTTTAAGGTGGCGTAGAGAAAAAGCCTTTTAGGCCCATTATAAGGAGGTATATTAGCTGGTTCTTGGAAGAAAATGGGTCTGCTGAAGAACGGCAAGCATTTTTCTTCTAAATACTAAAAACTGAGTGAATTGCAAAGTTCTGTAAAAAGAGCACTCATCTGTGCGATTTCTCCAAATCAAAGCTCCTTTGAACTGACAAATCTGTTTTCTTGCCAAATTCACACTCCATTTCTCTACTTTTCTACTTCGTGGAGAATAGAGATTCTTGGAGTCGCAGGGGATCGATCGTGAATTTGGAGATCTTAGGATGCGAATCTAGCTAGAGAGAACCAATGGGGAAGTCATCAACTAGTGTGTGGGCAACACTGCAGAAGAAGAGATGGTCTCTGATGATTCTGTTGGTTTTATCTTTATCAGCCATGGGAATGATTCTCGTTAGATCTACCTTTGATTCCTGTAGTGTTAGCGGAAAGCTATGCGGCCAATTAGCGGTGGAGAAGAAGGAAGAGAGCAGCGACATCAAGATCCAATCGGTTACGGGATTTCTGAATCCTCTCGGTTTCATGAAATCGAAGCTAGTTTTGCTCGTTTCACACGAACTCTCGCTCTCAGGTAATATTCTCGCTCTTACTTTTTCTAGAATCTTCTCGGAGTCATAATGCTTTGAAGTGATGAAGTTAGTGTCTGTGATTTAGGTGGACCTTTGCTGTTAATGGAATTGGCTTTTTTGTTGAGAGGAGTTGGTGCTGAAGTTGTTTGGATCACAAATCAGAAACCAGTTGAAGAAGATGAAGTGATTAAGGCTTTGGAACACAAGATGTTGGATCGAGGAGTGCAGGTTAGAAAACAATAGTGACCTTCAATCAAATTTCTTTCCTTGTTATCATAATTGTAGTGATCAATCATTTGTCTCCTTCAGGTCATCTCAGCAAAGAGTCAGAAAGCCATAGATACAGCTCTCAAGTCTGATTTGGTTGTTTTAAATACTGCTGTTGCTGGGAAATGGCTTGATGCAGTTCTTAAGGACAATGTTCCTAAAGTTCTTCCGAAAATCCTCTGGTGGATTCATGAGATGAGAGGTCACTATTTTAAACAAGATTTAGTCAAGCACCTCCCTTTTGTTGCAGGGGCAATGATTGATTCGCACGCAACAGCTGAATACTGGAAGAACAGAACTCATGATCGTTTAGGGTCTGTTTCCTCTCTTTGCACTTCTTTTTTTTCCTTTTACAGTCAAATGTGTATTGTTTTGGGCATCTTAGTTTCTGCTTCCCGTTCTCGGTTTTTAACATTAGTGTCAGAATCTAACAGTGGACACTCTTAACTGTTGTAACACAGGATTAAAATGCCAAAAACGTATGTTGTGCACCTAGGAAATAGCAAGGAGTTGATGGAAGTAGCTGAAGATAGTTTATCCAAGAGAGCTCTCCGTGAGCAAGTTCGGAACTCTCTTGGAGTGCGTAATGAAGACATACTATTTGGCATTATTAATAGTAATGTGTCTCTCTTACATTCCTCTTCTTTTAGTTTCCTTAGGTCATCGTTTTCAAAACTAATAACTTACTTTTTGATGGGTGATTCTTTTATCGCAGGTGTATCTCGAGGAAAAGGCCAAGATCTATTCCTTCGAGCTTTCCATGAAAGTCTTAAAATAATGAAAGAGAATAACAAACTTCAAGTGCCAACAATGCATGCAGTGGTAGTAGGAAGTGACATGAGCAAACAAACAAAATTTGAGACAGAACTACGCCATTTTGTACAAGAGAAGAAACTTGAGAAAAGTGTACATTTTGTCAACAAAACAATGAATGTGGCACCATATCTAGCAGCTATTGACGTTCTTGTTCAAAACTCTCAAGCCAGAGGAGAATGCTTTGGGAGAATAACAATCGAAGCCATGGCCTTTAAGCTTCCTGTACTCGGCACTGCAGCAGGAGGAACAATGGAGATTGTGGTGAACAGAACAACCGGTCTACTACACGACACTGGTAAAGATGGCGTGTTACCTCTTGCCAATAATATTGTGAAGCTGGCGACGGACACAGAGATGAGAATGAAAATGGGAAAGAAAGGGTATGAGAGGGTAAAGGAGATGTTTTTGGAACATCATATGTCTCATAGAATAGCTTCTGTGCTCAGAGAAGTATTGCAACACGCCAAAAATCACTTATAGAAACAGGATTATTAATTCGAAAGGAAATTGAATAGTTAACACCACAAGGAGCAAACGCTTTTATTTTAATTTTGGAACTCTAATGCTTCGGGCAGAACCAGAGGTTTAGATGTTTTCTTGATTTGGTTTCAGAAGAGCTTGAAACAAGACCTATTGTAAAAAGGCTTACTGTTACCAAGCCAATGCTGCATATGAACTCCAATGGCGTCCAAGTAAGAGCTACTTCTTCCATGTAACCCCAACACTTTTCCTTGTGTTGTAGTAGAAGTGAAAAATGTACCGATCTCTTCACCGTAAGGCCCGTACTTTCCTCGGCTCGTGTAAAAACTCAGAGACTTGACAACATTAGATCTTTCTGAACTGTTCAGAGGTCCATAATACCCCGAAATGCAGGTAAGCATCTCGTTTGGATACTCAAGTTTAATCTGCAAGAAGGATTTGAGCTCAGCATTATAATATAAATGGTCGTGATGCATCAAAAACCAAAAGTGACTTCATATATGCAAGAAGAATGGAGTTTTGCTTACCCTGTGTGTGGCGACTCCATTGTTACCACCACCATGTTTAATGGACCAAACAGATTGTCCATTTCTATCGTACTCAACTTGTATCGAAGCTATAGCATCATTTCCTCTCGTTACAAATATCTGTTTGATCCCTGAAAATACTCCATCGTCCCATGGTTTACCTCCGTTGCCTCCCCACGGTCCAGGCCCGCTCGCTGTCGGTTCTTTCATTACTCCTCTCTCAACCTGTGGAAATCGTTAGAACTTGATACTAAGCAGACTACTACTACCATGGTGATGGAATTTACAAGTTACCTCTTCGCCGTGGCCATTTGCTGCCAGGACTAGCTTATTAGCCCACGGGGAGTTCTCTATTTCCGCGACAACCCCAGAGTTATTGTAAGGAGATGGCTTAAGGGAACTTACTTTACATTCCATAACATGAACACCAACTGAATCTAGAAATAAACCCTCTCTTCCAAAGAATCCAACAACTTTACCTTCATCGATTTGATGAGTAAAAGAAGGTCCTTGTTCTTCTCCAAAAGGTCCATGCTTTCCTCTGTTAGTGTGGAAAGTCAGTGACTTTATCACATTAGGTCCCATATACATCAACGGTCCATATGTTCCCGTTACTTGTGTTAAAACCTCTGATGGGTAATCAAACACAACCTTATCATATTTGAATCCTCCCACACCACCATGCTTGCTTCCCCACACAGCTTGTCCTTTAAAATCATAGCAGACCTTTATCGACACAATCCCGACATTGCGTGACAACTTTATCTGTCTAATGCCTGTGTAAAATCCATCGTCGAACATGATACCGCCGGTTCCACCCCATGGTCCGTATATCTTAGCACCACCTTCAGCTTTTGACTTCAACTTCTCAATATCTGTCACTAACTGATAAAAGTATATACAATGTTACATCATTTTGTCAAGAAAATTGGTAAAAGTTCGACTACTTCTTGTGTGAACAACATAAAAGTCTTGAAATCACCTTATGTTTGGTAATATCAGAATCTGAAGAAGGCAACGTTGAGTTTTTCTGTTTCAGGGCAACAACTATTTCATAGCTTTGGCCTACACTTCCTTGAATCAGTGAGTACTCAAGTTTCTTATCATCCCGAGCATTACCACTTTGGCCTCCCCATGAGCCAACTGTTGCAGGCTTGCCTTCAACACTCTGCACAAACAACTCCAAGTTAATTTTTCACATAATCATAACTACAGCCTCGGTTGAAATTTGAATATATATAGAAGCTAGACAAAAGATGATGCCAATACCATCCTCAGATTAAGATGATCTCTAAAGACTCAAAGGAAGAGTTGGAAGTTTGAGTAAAGAGATAGCTGACTACTGACTAGTGCAACACATAGCTTTACAAAGTTGATGGTAATTTATGATGGATGAAAAGATTACGTTAGTGGTTGGGAATCTTTTGAGAATATATCAAATCAACTTGCAGGATACTCATGTTTCCACTAGCAAAGGAAGTCATGGAAAGAAAAAGAATCATATTCTTTAAAGAATTCAATTCTTCTCAAGATAAGAAAAACACTCACTATTGAAACTTTCTTATTCTGGTAAAGTTCACTTACTAGTGTCCATATCACACATTATGTGGGTTTAGAAGCGCTTTTAATGTTCAAATAACTTTACTCAAAGCCAAGCTAACTCAACAAACCTCTTAATGCATTATGTGGTTTAAAAGACTGGTCGAACTCAGTTTAAGTCGTACCTCAATCACTACCAATAATCTCTACAAGAACAATCTCGGTTCTTGAAATTGTTATGCAACATCTTGTTTCCTCCAACAATACGTCACAACTCACAACTTTGACTATATAAAATGACAGAAAGCCGTCTAATATACATAAAAGAGGCCGTGACCGTTTGTAAAAAAAGTTACACATTTGTTGTTTCCACAAAGGTTACAAACACACACTGTCACGGCATCAGATGTGGATGGCTTAAGCCCACACTTTAACTGTTAATATATAATTGGGCTTTAAGGCCCATTTATCTGTTTTGCAACTCTCAGTTGTTTCTTCTTGTTTCTGTTTTCGCTCTCTCACTCTCGATGAATCCTCTCAGGCAAAATCTTGGTTTCGTTTCTAAACGTAAGTTTTACCTAAATCTTCTTTTTGTTTCTCTACTCTTTTCAATGCTTGTTTGTGTCCATAAGACGAAACTTAATAATTCTATTAGTACAAAATTCACCTAGCTTAGTCGATATGTAATCGTTAAGTATTAGGATAGGATTCGAATTCCATTGATTTTCTTGCTTTTGCAAATTCCATTGACTGTCATCTGTTTTCACTTGATGCAATTCGATTTGATTCTGGGTAATTAAAGCTGTTAAATGTTTACTAATCTCGTTAATTTAGAACTGGAACTGAATCACTGAGCTTCTAAAGAAGAAAGCGACAACAATGATGCAGACTTGTTGTATCCATCAATCATTTTGTTTCCCTCATAGGTATATATGCTTACACTCTAGTCTCAGATTGATTCTAAGATGTTATATATTGGATTCTTCAATAATACTGTTAGCAGATTTCTTCCTAGGTGCGATGCGTCAATCAGGATTAAGCCCCTCAAGCCATTTCAAGTTGGGTTCACTCTAAAAAATCAGTCAAAACGTTTATGGAAAAGAAAATTACATGTGCATTTGAATGCTAATGATGGTCACCTATCCCAGTCCATGTCTGCGTTGGAAGAAACCTCCGCTGAAAACACTGAGCCGACTCCAGAAGCCGAGCTTCCGTTCAGTAAGTGGTCACCTTCTAAATATATATGGAGAGGTTTATCAGTTCCGATTATAGCAGGACAAGTCGTTCTTCGGATTCTAAAAGGTAAGATTCATTGGAGAAACACTCTTCAGCAGCTCGAGAGAACAGGGCCAAAATCTCTAGGAGTTTGCCTTCTTACTTCTACATTTGTTGGTATGGCTTTCACAATCCAGTTCGTTAGAGAATTCACTAGACTAGGTCTTAACAGATCCATTGGAGGCGTCTTGGCTCTAGCATTCTCTAGAGAGTTAAGTCCAGTCATCACATCAATTGTTGTTGCTGGACGAATGGGAAGCGCATTTGCAGCTGAATTAGGGACAATGCAGGTCTCAGAGCAAACCGATACGCTCCGGGTTTTAGGAGCAGACCCAATTGATTATCTAATCACACCAAGAGTCATTGCCTCGTGTTTGGCTCTACCGTTTCTGACACTCATGTGTTTCACTGTTGGAATGGCTTCAAGCGCTCTGCTATCTGAAGCAGTTTACGGGATTAGCATTAACATAATCATGGACTCGGCACACCGAGCACTTAGACCATGGGACATTGTGAGTGCCATGATCAAATCTCAGGTGTTTGGAGCTATAATATCAGTAATTAGTTGTTCTTGGGGAGTAACCACAACGGGAGGTGCTAAAGGTGTTGGAGAATCTACAACTTCTGCAGTTGTCATGTCTCTTGTAGGAATCTTTATCGCGGATTTTGTGCTTTCTTCATTCTTCTTTCAGGGTGCTGGAGATTCTCTGAAGAACTGTGTGTAAACAATTTCTTTTCTGTCTTCGTTGCCCATTTCCAGGAATCTGAGACTTAGATTAGTTTCTGTAAGCCAATTATCAGAAAGTTAAATCCGAGAAGAGAAAAGCAGAAAAAAGGAACATAAAGTTGGCTACAACTTGGTTAATTACCCTTTAATTGTGGTGTGTAGTGTAAGTACATAGGTTTTATGAAATCAATACGATAACAAGAGCCAAGGCTATATAGGTTTTATTATCACCGAATAACAATGGCCATCTACAGCCGTTAGATTCGTTGCTGAGATATCTCATAAGTGATGATAGCCAGGAAGAATAGTTTCACATTCCTTCTCACAAAAACCCAAATTCAAACCCATTGAAATTGATCCCAAACTAATCACACAACAAATATTTAATTACATATAGTGTGGTGATAAATTTTATGAGACCAAGATTACAAAAGTTTTTGTGGAATATTATAATAGACTATAAAAAATAAGATGCAAGTATTTATAAGTAAATAAGTAAATTTAATTTCTTGAATAAGTAAATTTACTTTCTTAATTAAAATATAACTAAATCTAAACCGTATATTTAGAGATAAAAGTAATTTTCATATTCCATATAATTTAGATATCTTGGAGATTCTCCTGATCTTCTCGTATTTTCACTTTTTCGATTTGTGTCGATCTTCTAATATGTGATGGTAGTGTAAACACTATTAGTGGAAAAAAATTACATCGTAGTCTTCGGTCTACTAGGTTACTCTCTATATATCTCTCTTTCTAACCAAACAAAATTTTTTCATAGAGAGATATAAATAGAAAAAAATATGTGAGAGAAAAGAAAATATGATAACATCTGATTTCCTAAAAATAGATGAAATTTTTTAGAAAAATACCTCTAAATAAATTTTAATTTTGAAAAGTAGAGTAATTCTATTTTTCTTTAAAAATTATCTTTTTCCTAGTCAAAATATTAAATTAGTCTCATGTTTTCATACAACAGGATATTAATTAGTAACTAATTTGTATATTATCTAGAAATTATAAATTTGAAAATAAATTCAAATATAAGATGACCACACAAATATAATTTTTTTTAGCTCTTTCTAAAATTGAGATATGTCACCAGTTGTGAGAGGAACACATATATAATGCTTTCTATCGATTCAAATTCTGATTTTTTCTTATTTTAAAACTTTTTTGTCCAACGTTCTATAACTTTTCATCTTCACTCTTTAATTCCAATAAAATATGAAAATTTGATAACCATAATCAATGCTTTATGTAACGTCTGTTGAAAAATTCCAAACCCAAGAGAATTAGTTTATTGTTCATATATAGTACAATTCAACCCATATGGAGCTTTGTTTGCTCTGAGTCATCTCCATCTCCTCTTTTTGGTTTTCTTCTTCGTCACCACTCAATCCAGGATGGACCTACTTCATATAAGGCGTCATGCATCTCCTCGACATAACAGACTACTTGGTGAATTCTTGGGCAATAACTTCTCTGATTATAGGGTTCGTCTCGTATTTGAAATGAATCTTGATATAATCGAGCGTGTTCATGTATAACGGAAGAGTTGTGTTGTAGTCTCCATTGTACTTGATCGATTACTCCTTGTAATTACTGTACATACTTATGAAGTTAAAAAGATCAAGGGCTTCATTTTTAATTTTCTTACTTTTTCTATAGATTCTTATGCAGTTTTATCACGATCGAATTCACATGAAACCTTTCTTAGATGGTACACAAGATACAAAATCCTAGTCATTATTTCAAAGAAACAATGTGAAATATTGCTCTTTAATAATGATAATGGATATAATCGACTTTACGCCATAAAGAAGAGTTAGTTTTTAAAAAAAAACAATAATTTGTAAAATATATGTATGAATAGGATAATTCTCAAAAATATCCCAAAATTGATTATTACAGGATTTGCTAATCTGAAGTACTCTTGACAAGAGTTGGAATATATGGCTTAACCATTCTGCCAAACACTTATTTAAGTTAATGTGATAGCTTTTTGTATTACTTTTAATATGTAAGAGAGTAAAAGTGAATAAATCCATGTGATTTTTAACAGGTAAAATGTCTTTGAACTTTTCAAACATTTTTATGTTTTTTAAAATTTTACAAAATAAAAGTTATTTTCAAAATGATTCTAAAATATTATAGAACTCTAATGATGACTCATTTATTTTATTTATAGATATTTGAAACAATTTCTGAATTTAAGATTTGGTGAGGGTTTGTCAATGTATATGTACTTATTTTTGACGTAGATATGATTTTAATTACTTTTACAATGTGCAGTGGCTTAATAGAATTTGTTTATGTTGCAAAAGTGAAGAAGTTGTAATACATTATTTTGATCCAAACATATTAATTCTATTATTTTGATCCAAACATATTATTCCCCGTATAGTTTAGATCCAAAAAGTGCAGGTCTAGATGTTGAACTTTGAGTACAGAAACCTACACCGGAAGAACTTGATAAACATGAATTGGAACAAATATATCCACTATCTTCATCATTATCTTTTAAAATGACTGAGACTTCGCATCGAGAGTGACATTGGCTGCACAATGGTCGAGTATGGTGATTGTTAAGAACAACTTCATAAGTTTTTTCCCCAATCAATATCAACATTCCTATATTCATACGTGAGAAATCTCCTATTGCACATCGAACATGCAAGTTAACTCCACAAATAGCACATGTAAAGAACCATCCATTTGAACTTATGTCATTCTCACAAATATCGCACCAATCTTCGCCGCTCGTTTTTCCTCCATAATATAGAATTAGAGGGTGTTCATGATCGTTCCTATGCCATATCTTTTGTGGCAAAGTAGCACAATACAAACACAAGTCAAAGTTGCAAGTCTCACAACGTAGCATGTGGTCATCTAGATATCTATTACATCCATCACAATAATGATCCTTGAGTTTATTGAAATATAACGGATGTAAATGCCCATCATGATCAAATGGCTCATAAATGGAACCACAATGTACATCTATATAATGATCTACCATTATCAATCCATGTGATGTGTACATTAAACCACATGAAAATACTCCACATAGATTGCAATAAAAGAGATGTTCTGTCCATTGCAAGGTGTATGGTGTTGTGTTAAAGACAAGTTTTTTCTTCTTAGGAAGATTTGCACATTTTTCATGGAGAACATAAAGACATTCTTCACAACTATAGATTGACCCAAAATGGACAGGACGTATGCATGCTTCACATCTTATGAATTGATAATAATGAATCATATTAATGTCTTTGTAGAGTCTTAAACTATGTTTTTCATCATGACTGAAATGACTTATCAAATTATCACCCACAACTTTGAATGGCGCAATATCTTCGCTAGTTTCAATTGTTCCTTCAAGTTCTATTCCATCCGAAACAGGAAACATTATTGCACAACGTGAATGAACTGCATAGTTAGTACAAACAGAGCAAGAATAAGCTCCATAGTAGCTACTTATACTTTGACGACAAACTCCACATTTTATATGTTTATTACCACAATAATTCTTGAAAGATATACGATGATCATGACGATTGATGTTTATGACTCGTGGTAAATCGATGCAATCTCCATGCACAATAAAATCACAGTCGAAACATATATAAGGCTTAGTGTCGTAATTTTTAACCCCACAAACCTTGCAAGTAAATTGAATTTTACTTGTAAAGAGCCTAAGGGGGTGTATGTGGGTCTTGGTATGCTTGATAACAAGAGGTGGTGGATTTTTAGTACAACGAAGGCACATGGTGAAATTGCATATAAAACAATGGAAAACCATCATTTCTGGTTTAAGTAAACAGAAATGACAACTCTTCTCAACATCATCATCTTCTGTAAGTGATTCGGATGCAATGAGATTGAGAGGATGAGTACGATGACAAGGATGATTTACCTCTTTTGAAAGATGAACACAATCCACATGAAAGTACACATGACATTGAAAACATGAATAGGATGGTCCACCTATAGATTCCTTGCATAATTTACAAGGAACTATTTTATGATCATCTTGTTTCTTCAAAAATTCAAGTGAATGGTCATGACACTTTGGATGTTCAATGACAGGCATCATGGGTTTAATTCCACAAATAAAATCCACTTTAAATCCACATTGGGGACAATTATAACTTGGAGACAATTGATTTTGTCCACAACAATCACATAGACCATCTCCATAGTAGTCATAAGTGAGCAAGAGAGGATGCTCTGAGTGAGAAGGGTGATTAATCTCTTTTGGGGCGTTGGCACATTCTTTATGGAAGAAAGCATAACAACGAGGCTCATAGCAAAAATAGCCGCCATAGATTGATTCTTCTACATAGCAGCCATTACATTCACCAAAAACAAATCGAGCTGAAGGGAAAAGGGGATGCTCGTGGATGGGTAGATTATAGATTGCTCTTGTTTTATCCATATTATAATGATGTGAATAAAAGATGTATATGAACAGAAGAGCTTTTGTTATCAAAGTGGAGCCATAATGCACTTATATAAAGATAAATTGTGTACTTAATTTTTATCACGAAATAAAATTAAAAAAAAAACCTTACCTTTGCAAAGAAGCAAAGAATTAATTCATTTCCATCTAAACATGACAATAGGAAATGGAGATCTTGTATTCTTAGTTTTATTTATATATATCTGAAAGGTATCAATCCTTGAAGTGTTAGAATATTTATAAGGAGAATATCTTCTTATTTTTTAGAAATCTTTTTCTTTTTTGTTATGTTTAGAATTTTGAAGCAACTTTCAAACTGAGATTTGGTGAATAATTTGCCAGCTCCAAAAATATTCTTATTTAAACTTAAATTTAATATCATTTTCTTTTATGATTGACACAACTCAAACAAAACCATTTTTTTCTTGTTAATTGTTTTGCATTAAAATATATCAAACAAACCTACAAGAGGTACAATCATTCTTAACTAGGGGAATGTCCGATATAAGGTAGTAATGTACAATCAATTTTATAATTACTATAAATAAAAAATATGACCAATTTTTGCAAAAGTAAAGAAACTAAAATTTTGACAATGATTTCTTCTAGTAAGGTAAATAAAAATAAAATATTTCTTTGTTATATTAGAAGTGGTTGGATAGAAGAAAAATGATATAGGACGTAAATTCACATAGACTCGAATTAGATCTCGCTCAAAACTAGAACACTATTTTAGTTTGTGAATTCTAAATTTATTTCGAATATCGTTTCACAAACATAAAAAGATTAATTCTTTTTATAAGGTCATATATATATATATATATATATGTATAATAGTAACTAGCCTATTTCACTTGAAAACAACGCACAATATTTTCAATTTCAGTCATTGGATATGATTAATTTTGTCAAGTAGGATATTGAAAAAAATGAAATAATATAACCATGCATGAAAGAACCACTCATCTTAAAATATAAATGTATATTATGTCTGTTTAATTAATTCTAAAGAAGGACTAGGTCTAGAACATAAATAAGTAGTTGAAACTTAATTGGCTCATCTTCTCAAATAATGACTCTTTATGGTGGATATGGCAGCACAACTATCACATTAGAAGCAATCCATTTTGGTATAATTCAGCAAAGAAAGGTGGCTTCATAAGCTAGAAATTTATTATGAAGCTCATGCATATGGTACATCGATTTCTCCACTATAAAATTGGAAATAGAACAAGGATCAATTGTGGTTTGATACTTGGACTCCAATTGGTCATATTTTTAAATTTATTAGGATCATATGCTCCAACAACAGTCTAACATTGGGAGATATGAGAGAACTAGACGGCATAGTAGTTGATCTCTCCCTAAACTTTGGTACTAAGCCGGTGTTCAAAAAAAACAAAACTTACTACATCTACATTACAGCATAAGCTGTTTCTCATGCATTACTTAGTTTTCTCGCAAAACTTGATCTTGATATTGCACTCGAACGACTGAGGAACCATTTAGTAGACTAAGCTCACTGATATCACTCGATTTTGATGTTTTATAGTGGGTATTTATACTTGCTATTTGGCATTATTCAAGCGTTTTCCACATATTTTTGGTATATTTTCAGGAATTTAGGTGTTTAAGACGTTATGGAGCAAAAAGGATGATTTCTGGAAGAATTCAAGTGCAAATGGGCCGAATTGAAGCAAAGGGATTTATCTTGGCAATTTCGCTGAGGAGATCGATCGATCCAATCATGGATCGGTCGATCCAAGCTTCTGGAGAATATACATAATTTTAGATCGACTGATCTCATCCTGGATCGATCGATCTTAGAAGATAAAGTACGATGGATTGATCGATCCCTACTTGGATCAATCGATCCCAACACCCGGGTCAACTTGGAAATTATCAAAAGGACGCATTCGTCCTCAAGATTTATTGTGAGTTTTCCTTATCAAATTAGGTTTTTATTATTATTATAAACAACTTTAGGCTTAGTTTAAGAAAGGAGATAACACAATTTACAGTTACATTTTTTTTTTTAGAGCTTTTTAGAGAGAAGGGATCTACTTTGTATTGGAGAAGATTTCTGAACTCTTTTATTTTTATACAATTCGATCCTTTTATGTGTTTTTTTCTGATGATAATGATTGTTGATTTTTTAGTCATGTCTGAGTAGTAACTTTGTTAGGTTTTAGGGTTTATCCCAGGGAAATAAAGATTTGATAGTTAGGGTTTGAGATTATGGATTTGAATTGTTAGGTTCTTAGTCTAGATTTGAAATCATTGCTTGAATTAGCTTGATCACCTTGTTCATGATATTATGTTAATAAATACAAAGGGATTTGGTTTAGAAACTTGACCTAGTCTAGATGAGTAAGTGTCTCTGTTTGCAGAAGTATTGTCTTTGACGCTTATGAACATATCAAATCTGAATTCATTGCATGATTGAAATGTTTAAATACGGCGGGGGGTTGTATTTGGGTAGTTCGATTATAAGGGTCTAATACTTCGGGACGAGATTAGCCTATCATTTTCTTTTGAGTTGAGAACCACTTTCATAAATAAAACTTGCATGTCAACCTGAACTTCAAACCTGATAACTTGTGGGATTCCCTAACGCCTAGCGTTTTCTCTAATTTCTTAAAACTCACTTTAATTTACTGTCTTTAATTATTTGCTTTGAAAAAATCAAACTCTACCTTTTATTACCATCTTAGCTAGAAACGAAAGTTTAATTGAGAGTCGCACAATCTGGTCTCTTGGGAAATCGACCATTTATGTTGATACCAGGTTTGGCACCTGTCCTGAAAGCCCATTTCGACACAAGGCCCAGCTGGACGCCGACGTGGCAAAGAAGAAGGGCCCAGGAAGACAGAAGCTAGATGGGCCGACCTGACGAGCTGGGCTGTCCAGCTCGTGGCCCATTAGGTTAAAACAATGTAATTAGGGTTTTAAGCATGTATTTTCACTATAAATACCCATGTAATTATTCCTAAAAGATATATGAAATTCTTCAGAGCTTTTACCCACATAATCTAAGACCTAAACCTATTGTTAAGTCTTGATTCAACAGTTGGCGCCGACTGTGGGTACTTAGCTAGAAGACATTCGTAATTCACTTTCACAAAAAAACAGCACCAGACAATGACCACGGGATCACAGGAGAAACAGCCAGACAATGTTATCGTCGAGTCGGACAAAGACGACGACAGTGAGAAGACAGCGGATGAAACAGGAGCCGCAGAGCCAGCCGCAAAACCCACTATGAAGGATCTGCTAAAACAGATGCTTGCATAGCAAGACGAGACCGCGCGGCTACGAGCTGAATCCCAAACCCTAAACGCACAACTGGAAAGCATCGCCGCATCCACAGGAGGAAGAGATCTACGCAACATCTCACGGAATCTATTTGAAACATCCTACCAAACTCCTCTCACAGGCGGAGGACGAGGACACGTCGACAACATCAATTCCAGCATATTCAGAAGCCCAGCCGAGAACACCGAGATAAGCATTATCCGCGAACAGCTAAGGATCATGAGCTCGCAGGTACATCAA